>JAJKFJ010020688.1:0-195963 GCA_027382625.1 Tetmemena sp. SeJ-2015 | reverse complement strand
GATTAAAATTATAACTACCACTTTTTTATTTCATATTTAAATAATATTTATACAAGAACTCTTTAGAAAAATTAGTTCATTTACAAAATACTTATTTATAGTAAAGTGGAAAAAATAAAAAATATAACATAAAATTAAAAACAATTCCTGATTAAAACTAATCGCTTTTACAAGGTTTAAGATTGCTGAGCTTTATTTAAGTTATAAAATTGATTTGAGAGAAATCTAAATTAATAGAGCATGACGAATTGAGGATACTAAGTGAAAGATTTGACTCTCAGCTCTAGATAACGAGCACCCAATTAAAGCACCTTGGGGATCGTGTACTGCTCACATAATATAAATAACCTTTTTTATAATATAGAATATTCGATTATTTGACTGAGGGCAGAAGGTATCCTCTAGAATTTTTTTAAGTTTGCGAGAATTAGTCTTGAGGTTATTGAAGCCAGGGAAATTCAGATTCGCCTTCAGACTATAAAATGAAAGTAAGATGACAAATCATTTTTTTATAAGATTAGTGAGTGCCTCTTAGTTTTAAGGGTACCTCATGTCGAAAGATTTGAAACCAGCGTTGTGTACTTAAAAACTCCTTAATATGAGAGCAATGTTTGAACAAATTCTGTATATTTATTATTAAATACTTGTAATAAATCTTATGAGTCAAACATAAAATTACTCATAAATAACTCCTTTATCGATCCTATATCAGTTTCATTTTTACTCTAAGGTAGAGGTGTGGTCACCCTTTTCAGAAAAATATTACGAAGTCTTAACATGTGGCACACAAATTCAAGTTATTTCTATTTTAAATGAGCTCTTTAGAGGAGTGATGGAATTGCTTGAGTTCAAATTAAGAGAAATAAAACAAGAGTGTAATAAACTTTGAGGCTAGCAACTGCCATATAGTTAAATAAGCTATAATTTAGCATGATTATAAGTAATGATAAACGAATTTATTAAAACTAAACTTGTTCTCATTTCCTTACCACTATTTGGGGTTTGACTCCGGGGATAGTGAGGTTCCTAATAGTGTAGTAACCAAAGTTGGGAACGAGCAGTGGCTCATTTTTCTTGAAATGAGTCATCCATTAGTGAGTGATAGACTTGTCAAGAGTTGGAATAGCTTGGAGGTTTCTTAATTTGCTCTATCGTTAAAATAATCACTCTTAATTAAGTTAGATAATTCAAATTTCATTTGATTGATATGTGAAAGAAGAAAAGTTTTCAACATTGCTAAAGTCTTCCTCTGAGGGAGACACAACTTCTACCGAATTATTATTTTCTCCGTGGTATTCGAATTCTAATCTTAATATAGTAAATAAACTGGTGGAATCAAAATTTATATAAGAAACTCAAGCTAAGTTCACAAAATGTTTTATGGAGTGGTTGCTAAGCTTCTTGGTTTAAGAATGAGATTGACTTACGTTATTTTTGAGCTAGCACATGCCCAACAAGACCTAGGATGGCGATGGTCACCAGTCCGGTTTTATATCCTAACATTTGAATATATTTATTATAAATTAAAACCTTGTAGTTATCTACTATCCTATTATTTTATAAAAATAGATTTCAGAATTTAAACAAAAAAGTGAATCTGTCTTTATAATGAGAATCATCACAGGATGATAATTACCATATAATTTTCTGATTATGAGATACTTCTAACTTTAATCTACTTCTAGTAAAATCGGTGTTATTTTCCGAGTTCCCTAAGCTCTTCGTTTTGCTTTAAGTTTTCCCATTTTGGTGTTTGAAAATGCAACTGCCGCTGCTCTAACTTAAATCAGATTAGAAGTTTGATAAATTATTTAGAGTTAAATTATACCCTCACTAATTTTCTATTTAAATTCTAACTTCAAATGGTAAATAAAAGGGGAAGGGATGAAAGTGCGTCTCCGCATATTTTATTGCAAAATTTCTCAAATCTTCTCACAGAAAAATAATTGCCAAAATGCAGTAAATAAAAAGATATAGGAATTTAAATTCTTTTAGAGCATAGAGGTAGAAATTTAAAGGAAAAGAGAAGGGTGATAGAATAAAAATTTGCTGAATTCAAAACAGTGACCTTACTTAGGATAAATAACTGATTTAGGTCAATAACCCAATTAGTTTATTTTCTAATTCTGTACGATAAGTGCTGTTTTAAGAAATTGATTATTAATTGTATTCCTAAAATTTTACTTTTACTTTATTTTATAAAACAGTGACAGTTAGATCTGCTAGCTTTAGAGCGCTTTAGATTATTTTTAGCTAAGGTTTAAATATTAACTTAATTAAATTAGAGATTTGAAAAATTCAAAATGAGGTCATCAAGTCTGCTTGCCTATTGTAAATCACAAATTCATAAATTAATGAAACTGATCTGTTTTATTAAATCTAATATGTTCATCGTTTTCATTCTAGGCTATTTAATGATTTGTATCAAAGCAAGTTCAAACTCAAGGATATCTAAAGAAAAAAACTTACCTTTATTCTATTGAAAGAATTCCGAATGAATGAGCTCAAATCACTGTTAAGAAACAATTTATTGCTTCAAAAGCATAAGTTCATTTCAATTCTATCATAAAGTCTCGTCATAATCAGGTATGCTTGTAATTCCATTTTTTTACTTATGTAGTTTTAAGGATCTCATATTCTTCTTTCAACTCATTGAAGTTTTCAATAAGAGGTCATTCTTGTTTGAGTCTTTTTTAATTTTGATATTCAAGTTAGAAAAACCTAATCAATTTTTTTATTTTATAATTAATAGATATGGTTTACCTTTGTAGCACCTTATCTCTCTCTCTCTAAATGAACGAAATTGAATCCCTTAAAATGATCAAGACTTTAACAGCTATTATTTTATCTCATTTTCTTTTTATTTATCTTATTCTAATTATTGATAAATTTAAAGAATGAATAGATTAATTTGAATTCAGAAATCTCTCATTCTATTTTTTATTATATTATACTCCAGAGTAGAAAATATTCTAGGCTCGTTCTTTATATTTAAAAGATTCACTTCCGATCCCTGCCCCATAAATAAATATACCACTACCTGGAGAAATTTAAAGTCATCATTAAAATATGATTTAAATTTTTTCCTTTGAACTAAGAACATTTCAATTAGAATGATAAGCATTTGAGATGGCAAAAAAATTAATTTAAATTTAGAGGAATGAGAGAGTTTTAGGTAGGATTTCATATTTTTTCGACATTTTTGACTAAAAGTGCTACAATTTTGGCTAGTATTAGAATATATCGAATGAGCTTATTATAGGGAAAATGTAATAAGGTGATCCTGGAAATAGTTTCGATTTAAAAAAGCGTTTTGATTTAAATAGGTAGCATATAATAAATTAATTCTTTAAGTTCTTTTGATACTATGGATAATAGGGTTTTGAAAGAGGCTAACGAAGCATCGTGTCCAGATAAAACAGAATAAAGATAAGCAACAAATTTAAGAGTTTAATTAATGAATCAAAGTGTTGCAAAATTATCTACCTTGGTTAAATAAAACATTGATGACAATTTTGAAGCGTGTCAAATATATAAAATGACCATATTTCTTGATAGTAATGCATTTAAGGTAAAATGATACAACTCAATATTCTCAAAGTAGGACTAGAACATTCACTATAACTCAAAAGGTATATAATAAACAAGGGATGTCAACTTTATAAAGTAAATCCTAGGCAACTTGCTTATACAAGTGTGTAAAAATGTATTTCTGAATATATTACTTTGCTCATCTAAAATTATCTTCCCTATATTTAATATGATTAGTTGAAATAGTGGAATTATTTTTTTTGTAATGGAGATCCCTAAAATTATAATTCTAGCATTTATATATTAATTACATTAATGGTTTTCGAATTTCAAAACCCTTATAATAACAAATTAGCATAATGAGCAATTTGGTATTAAAAATAATTACAGTGAGGCATCAAGTTTAGTTTAAAGAGTGGGAATCTCAAGAAGTGAATATTTTCTATATGAGTTCTCCTTATTGTATCTATTTTTAGTCAGAATAAATATTAAAAATATACAATATTTCATAATATTTCTTTTATTTTTTTGAGATTTTAAAATTTATAGGGCCTAATCAAGTCTAAATTTTTAACTTTTACCAGATTTAATACAGAATTTAGATAATTAAAGATAATTCCTTTCAATTGAAAGATTTCAATGAAATTAAGAAAAAATATCTGTAGGCTAATTAAAAAAACATAGATCTTAATTTAAAATATATAATGATCTTTATTGTTAAGCTGCATTAGGTTGCTAAATCAGCAAACATAATCATAAAATAAATCTTCCCCTCACACATCTTGGTAAGAAATAAGACTCTTGATAAGAATTTAATTTATAAAAACTTTATCATGATTATTTTTTATAATAAATTTTAAAGCAGATTAACTAATATTTTTATTAGACAATTTTAATATTAGCATGAAATAAAGTTTAAGCAAATTATATTTTTATATTAAATACTATCTCAAATAAAGGCTAAGCTTAAATTTAAACATATGATATGTGAATTTGAGAGTAAAAATAAAATTTTAAAATTATTTTATATTCATCTAATAAATTATTTAATTTAATTAATAATTTAAAAACAAAATATTGATATTAAATATCAAATTTTAATGCATCTATAAATTAAAGTTATAAATTTAAAAAGATAAAGTATAAAACATTGGGCAATTATAAGCTGCATTTATAATTAATCTATAAATAAATTTAATACAATTCAGCTGATACTTTTAATTAAAGAAAATGGTAAACTATGTTTATGGGATAGATAGAAATAGATGATCAAAGAACTTAAGATAAATTCAAAAAGAGAATAACATTACCATTAGAGCTGATAATAAATTAAACATTAATTTGATTCTTTGAATTAATTAAAAATGGGTTTTTACAACCTCCGAGGTAAATATCATTTTGAGACTTGGACATCCATATTTCAGATAAAAGTGATCCTTTCAGCCTCCTTCAAAACATTCGCTCTAAATCTTCTCTAAGATATTGTAAGTGCGCTTTATATACTTTTTTATTAATTAGTGGAAGGATAAAGTTAATTTTAGTTATAGATGAGCAATAATTCAGACATTTAAAGTACAAAATGCCCTGAAAATATCCTTGCTCCCACAAGAGGCGCTAAAACTTATGAGTGAAATTTAAGTGAATCTTCTTTTAGTTGTCAAAATCTTGGCAGGTATCTAGTTCCTTGTTCAAATTTTGTATTTTAAATAGATGCATTTGCGATAACTAATTCATATTCATCCCATAATATATTTACAGATATTACAAAAGCACACTGACTTCTCTTATCAAACTCTAGTACAAGCACTCTCCTTGCAATAAATACATTCAATTTCTTCTTTAATGAAGTTCCAACAAAACAAAAGTTCTCTTTGATGTCCTTGCTACTGTACGTGCAGAGTACCTCAAAGAGATCATTGAAGATGCACACAGGAAGAGATTCTAAGTTGAGGAGAACGACCCAAAGAAGCAAGGAATAGTTATCAGCGACGAATGGTTTGAGCAGCTTCAGAAGTATCCCTACTTCTCTAGTAAGTTTTAGAGTTTAACTGTGTAGAGAAACCTGGCACTGGCATCTACTTAATGAAGGAGAGAGCAAAGGTATTCAGAGCACGGAAGCAAAATACAAGCATCGAGGTGAGCAAGCGTCTATCACTATAAAAACTTAGGGACGACGAGATGCACATAGATGCGGGAGCAGGTTCGAAGATGAGGAAGCTAGGTCCATCTGGCCCAACAGAAGAGAGAAAGGAACCTCTTAAGAATCCCTTCTTCCCAGATAAGCAAAAGTGACTTAAGTCATTAAGTTAAGCTTAAATACTTTTCCTAAATATTCACTCTACCTTATCTCGCACATAACTTTGTCTTCTCTTCTTCCACTCTCTTACAACTACTCACTATTAAATCCTCTGTATCGATAGCTTAATCATGCATCAAGTGATAGAGCAGCAGCTTCTTATAGTGTCCCTTAACTTAGTTCCAGTAAAACTCAATGCCGTTGAACTCTGGCGAGTATGGAACATTAAAAACAGGAGTGATGTTCAACTCAGCGTATGCCTTCTTCGCTTCCTTTGTCTTGTGTACGCTGAGGTTGTCAACGAGTAGTATTTTCCTCAATATTCATCTAATTTCATTTTTCTTAATATTTTTACTATTTCTGCTTTTGATATTATTGCTTCTGTAATAATTTGTATAAAAAGCTTTTAAATAGATGAAGAATAGTTGGATTAAACCTTGCTAAAACATGACTCGTCAAGCTGTTAACCCTCTGATGATAAGGAATTAAATAAAAATATTCTTTCTTATTTATTTAACATATCTCTTATTCACGATCACATATGCATATTCAACTCATTATAAAGAAATTGATTATACATTACTTATTCTTACTTTCTTATCACTTAATAAGAGTTTTTAAAATTGGTTTAAATCAGAAGAATTTTAGAAATAAAGATATATTTATTGTAGAGATTTTTACTTATTGATTTTTTAGATTTTTTATTAGATAGATGTATGAAAATTCTTAATCAGAAATTATGGATTTGAGTTTGAAGGGGAGCTACAATTTATTTGTGGAGATAGAATCCTCAAATCTTAATAGGTTGATGATATCAAAATAATTCATTTATATCAATTTAATCTGCTAAACAAATGAAGAGCTATAATCTCAATTTCCTTTATAAATATTACAGATGACATTAAAAGTGATTAATGCTAAATCATCTTTTTTAATTTAATTATAATTAACAAATAAAAGTATAATTAATGCTAAAAATAAGTAAGAGTTTATTACTCTTAAAATTTAATATAAATTTTTTTGGAGGATATTTAGTTTCTTTTAAAATAATTTATCCACTCTAACATTTTCTGTATTTCTTTATACATGATTTTTTCTAATAAATTCTTGATTTAATGATATATGATTTTTGAGAGAAATTTTAAAATAAAGAATTCTGTGAGTAAACTTGATCAAATGATAAGAGACTCGTAAAGTCTAATATAGATGAAAATTTAATAAAAAAGTGAATTAAATTAGACATTAAATTAAAATGGATTCATTCAGTGACAGTTGAAGTATGCCCAATTTAAATAATTATTATACCATTTGCTTCAACATAAAAATTCAAGAACTTTATTTCCTAGTAACTTTAGTGTGGAAGTGCTCAGTCAAGAGTCGATTCAAATTGCAATGAAGATGAATATTACAATGAAGAGGAATGCGCACATCATATCTCACTGCTTAGAGGTGCTTCAATGATTGTTAAACTCACATTAATTTTTGATAAAGGTATTTGAGCGATTTCAACTGCTTCTAAGTTATAACTCATCATTTATTATTTTAAAGGATCTCAGATTTTAATTTAAATCTCAACCATATCAAGCAAATTAAATAAAATAAATGTGCAATCAAAGAATTTAATCATTAAATGAAGTTAAAGATCACTAATGAAGAAAATTATTCCTTATACAATTATAGGTAAGAATTTAAAAGATAATCAAGTGAATTACAAATCATAAATAAACTACAAATTATATATTTATCGCTACATTGGAAAAGTACTTGATTCATTCCCTTTAAAATACTACTGTATGGACAATTTTAAATTCTTTGAGTATTGGGGGTAAATTATTAACTCAATCAGTAAGTAAAAATTTCCATTAAAGTAATCCCCATTTTCGAAAAAGAAAACACTTTTTGCTATAATTAATTAAAGTAAGAAATACACTATTTTAGAAGCTTAATCTGTTTTGATATTTGCTTATATTTTAGTTTTCTCCACTGTTCCACTAATTGGGGTTTCTGACTTATTATAGATTCTAACCATCATAATCCATACTATTAAAACTATGAACTCTAAATCTCCATTTTAGATTTAAAAAAACCTATTTTTTAATCCTCTTCTTTTTAAAAGTAAAAAATTTAATTCAATGTTATATAAAGTGAGTTTTTTGCGTATAAATTTCTAAAACCTTTATTTTTCTTTATTGACTTTTAAAATCATTTCTACTTTATTATCAGTTTAGAAATTTCAAATGTTTTAAGGATAATTAATTAATCTCAAATATTTTTTATTTTTTAAGTAATAATTTTAAATTAAAAATATATTTTTGATTATAAAAAGATCTACTTTAATTTTATTAGACTATTTATTATGTCTAAAAAAATAATTATTGTTAATTATTTGGTGCAAATAGATCACAATAAGAATCTTGCTATTCATCGTCCAGGGCTACCACCCCCACCAATCAACCTTTGAACGTTAGACGTAATAATCTTCTGAGTTAGCTCAATCTAGAAGGAGTCAATGGTTATAATCAATATATCATTTATAAAATCATTAACCTTTTAAATCCTTAGAAATCTAAATTACATTAAGAATTTACCACAAGATAATAACTTATGATAGCATAGATAATGAATAAATTGAGAATACAATCTGCTGAAAAAAATTCTTTCTACTCAAAAAAATTTAAAACCCATATTGCTAAAAAGGTGAAAAATTTTTTTTGAAATTGTTTTCCACTTTTGCTTTCAGTATAAGATCTTTCATCAAATTTAAAAACACGAAGGGTGAAATTTTATTATCGCAAAAAAAAAAATTATAAAAACCTCGGGCCCTTTTTTCTAAAATTCATTAAAAGATAACTAGAGTTCCTTACAGAGGTATCAGATAAGTTAGCCAGAATGATATTCGTACAACCGATCCATTGCAATTTGATCGCTAACATTTTCTCATTTCCCTTTGAAAGGGCATGTTTAAATTTAAAAGCAACAGTTAAAAAATTTGGGGAAATACTACTATTCAAGATTCGTATCAATTCCCATAATCCCATCTATAATTAAATAAATTGCAGATGATTATTAAACTAAAAAGTTTAGAAATGTTCAGATTTCCGGAATCTCGAGCCTATCTTAAATTTTTCTTATTGTTATTGAAGCTGCTCTTTCTAATTTAATAATAGTCTAGCATTTAATTTCAACTTTTTTTTTATAAAAACTCTGGGTTATAAATAGTGCAATAATTTTTATTGTTAATGCTTAATAATATTTCAAGTTCTTTAAACCATTTTTAATTCTCAAAGTGTAAAATTAAACTTGGTGAATTAAAAAAAATTTTTCAATTTAAAAATTTTTTCTTCTTAAATAAAATAATGATGAAAAGGGGTAAAAAAAAAAAACAAAATATTTTTAAAATAATTTATTTTCAAATATATTAATGCCAATTATTAATTTCAATCATTTTTAAAACAAGATCGAATTGGGTTAAAAAAAATAAATGCCCAAAATTAAATTTTTTTTTAATGTTGGGATTGTTGTAAATATTGTCACTAGAGTCGTAATTGGTAAGGAAATTGTTATTAGAATGGCTCCCATTCCAAGGGGCAAAGCGGGAGTGTTGGCGTAGCTTGCAGCTCCAGTTATGATGAAGAAAGCATGTAGTTCCAAGTTGCTGTAATGCCAGCGGAAAGAGGAGTCACATAAATGTCAACGCTTAAAAATCAGCTGTGGGCTGGGAGATAGGGTAGCTGCCAGTATTGAAGTAATTTCTAAAACAATTTTTAATTTTTTTAAATAAAGGGTTAAAAAGTTTAATTATTTTTTATTCTTCTCTATAAGTAAACTTTTTTTTACGTGCTGGAAAAAAATGGAATTTAGAAATCCTTCCCCCAACTAAAAAACATGACGCTTCTTCTTATCAATTTAAGATGGGGAAAAAACAAAATCTGCCTTTTTTATTCCAAAGCACTTTAATTTGGGATAATCTCAATTAAATTTTGGGAACTTTCCTCTTTTTTTAATTTCTTTTTTCAAAATTTTTTTTTTATAAAAGTTTTTATCCCAAAAAATAATGGTTTTTTTTTTTAATTTTAAAAAAGCAAAAAATTTTTTTTTTTTTTTTTTCTTCGGGGGGTTTTTTTTGGAAAAAAAAAATACATAATCACAGAATGGAATGTTAATTACAGTTAATGAGAGATTAGTTCAAGGGTTCTAAATAATTAATGCAGAAATAATTCTTTCTTTTTTTTAAATATATCCCAATTTTTTCTCTAAATTTAAATTTACTATAATTTAAATTAAAAATAAGGGGATAATAAAAAAAAATTATTTAATAAAATTATTTAATTGAAACTGCGAAGTTTAAAATTTTTAAAAATTTTCAAAAATTTTAATTTTTAACATATTTAAAGGGGAATTGAATCCTTTGAAATTTCTTTGTAAAAAGGTGTTGAGAGAGTACCTGGTATAAGTTTGTGAATTGGGTTAATTTCTTGGTTCAAAAATTGGTTGAGTTAGGTAGCTGTCAGCCAAGATCATAGATGCCTTGAGATTGGCTAGAACTCAAAATCATAAAAAATATTAATTTATATTGATAATAATTTTATAATTTTTTACTTTTGTATGCTTCAAACATTTAATTAATTTTAAATAGAAGACTTAAATTGTTAAAAATTAAAGCACGATTTGCGCAAGGACAGTATCGGATACCAATCCTGTAGAGGCAACTCAAATTTAAATTGCTAATTTTCTAGAATCAATTTTTTATTCAATAAAAAAAGTAAAATTAACACATGTAAATCATCCTCCTATGAAATAGAATTAAATCTTCAAAGTAAATTAATTTTTTAAAAAAATAACTTTAAATTCTTTTTTTTTTTTTCTTAAAAAATTTAAAAAACCCCAAGGGGGGTTGTTGAAAATTTTTTTTTAATTAATTTTAGAATAAAATATTTCAAAATTTTTAGGAATAAAATTTAATAGTATAATTATGTCGCTTGATGTCAAGAATGACTATCTCACCTGGATTTTAATCCATAAATGACTAGACCTCTTCAAGGGCTTAACTCAGAAGGTATTCAGATATGAACACATTAAATCCCTTAAATTTAAATAAATTTCACAATATAAGTAAATAAAAGATTAAAAAATTATGAGAAAAACTTGTAAAAGTAGTAAATTCGCAACTTAGATCTTAATGAACACAAGATAAATAATACATCACAATCAAGAAAATTTTCAATTTATTATTAATTTTAATAAATTTTAAATTAAAATAAAACTAGTATAAAATTAAGAATATATCTTTACTTAGATTAATTACTTAACTGGGTTTAGATTGCTGAGCTTTAATTTTAAGTTCTAAAATTGATTTTAGAGATATCTAAATCTAAATTAACAGAGCATGACAAATTGAGGATACTAGGTGTAAGATCTGACTCTCAGTTCAAGGTAACGAGCACCCAACTAAAGCACCTTGGGGATCGTGTACTGCTCACAAAATATAAATAATCCTCTTATAATATAGAATATTCGATTATTTGACTGAGGGCAGAAGGTAGCCTCTAAAATACTTTCCAGCTTAATAGAATTTTTCTTGAGATTATTGAAGCCAGCATAACTTAGTTAGGTCTTCAGATTAGCGAGTGCCGCTTAGTTTTAAGGGTACTACATGTCAAAAGATTTGAAGCCAGCGTTGTGCTACTTAAATACCATAATGATAAAAAAGTGAGAATAAGTTGTGCAAATACTTATAATAACATGAGTCAAAATTACAACACATCCTATCTCAGTTTCATTTAAACTTTCAGTTATGGATACGGCCACTAATATTATCCACTCAGCCTCGATTCTCCAAAAAGCTTTCCATTTTTTCTTTACTTTGGACGAAGGAGAATGAATTTTGAATATGTAGTCCTGTAGAGTTACTGTAAAAACATTATTGATGCTAAGTTATTAATAAAAACCTGAATTCATAATATGGATTTTTACTTAATAAATTATTCTAAAAATTATTGGGATCGTCACCAGCCACAGACTAGTATTACTAAAACTGATTAAAACCAATATAAAACAAAAGTGATGGAAAAACGAAAATAAAATTATTCACTGAAAAACTGAGCTAATATCACCCTAATAAATATAGGAATGAAGGAATTTTTCAGAAAAAAATGCCAGTTCTCAAAATGAGGTGCAACAAATATTAGGTGTCTGCTAATCTCACTGACCTAGTATAAGGAGTGATGTCGTGGCATGAGTTGGGATTCACAGATCTCATGCCAGAGAAAAATAAATTTATAACCCAATCAAGTAGGCTTTAATAAGCTAAAATTTATCATGATTATAAATTTTAATAAAGAATTTAATTATATTATCACCTTTTAGGGTTTGACTCCAGGAAGAGTGATATTCCTGATAGTGTAGTAACCAAAGTTGGGAACGAGCACTGGCTCATTGTTCTTGAAATGAGTCATCCATTATCTAGTGATAGTCTTGTCTAGAGTTGGCATAGATTGCAGGTTTCTGAGTTTCCTTTATGCCTTAAAATAATAAATCATTATTAATATCAACTTTAAATTTAATTTGATTGATATGTGAAAGATGAAAAGTTTTCAACATTGTTAAAGTCTTCCTCTGAGGGGGACACAACTTCAAACAAATCCTTATCTTCTCCGTGGTATTCAAACGCTAATCTTAAAATGGTAAATAAACTGGTGGAATCAAAATTTCATTAAAAAAACTTTAGCTAAGTTCTCAAAATGTTATAAGGAACGCTAGCTTTGCTTCTTGGTTGAAATAATGGGGTCGACTTACGTAGTTTTTGAGCTAGCACATGCTCAACAAGACCTAGGATGGCGAGGGCCACCAGTCCAGATTTCTTTCCTAACATTTGAAATTATTTATTATAAATTAAAACCACTTAGGTTATCTACTATCCTATTATAGGTTGAATATGAATGCATGATCGTCGATGGGTATATCTTAGAAATACAATCTGATTGAGTCCTTGTTCTGTGATTCATAATATATTACGCTATAAATTAAATTAACTCTATATTTAAATGTCAACTACTACAACTACATCAACAACTACTACCACTACTACATCTACAACAACAACCTCAACTTCTACAAATTGTAGGAGGCAGCCTAGGAGGCAAAGATCCAAGACAAGGAAGGTATCCCTCCCGACCAACAGAGACTCATCTTCACTGGAAAGCAAGAAGGGTTACAAAAGTATGCTTCCATTTGCGTACTTTTGAACCACCCTCAAGAACGAAATTTAACATCATCCCTCCAAAAAACTTCACCGACTACAACATTCAGAAGGAGTCTACTCTCGCCCTCAACAGACAGCTGCTCAAAGCGCGGAAACAAAAACTATAACTCAGACTGGGGTGGTGGTTGTTCATGTTCTTACGATGATCTTGTAGGAGCTGACCTCCCTCATTAAATTTAAAAACATAATGCTTTTAAACTATCTCTAATTTAATATATATCACTTTGTTCAAGAACTCTATCTTCATTAGGTTTTCCTTACCCTCGATCATGCATTCATATTCAACCTATACTTTATAAAAATAGATTTCAGAATTTATACTAGAAAATTAACTCCACCTTCCAAAAGACTACTATCACAGGATGATAATTACATTACAATTTTCTGATTAAAAATGGGGGGGGGGGGCCTTTCCTCGTCATCCCACTTTTTTCCATGAATAAAAAAATCACTGTCCAGCCTAAAATTAGCCAAAAACAACAATTTTTTTAGTCCTAATTCAATTTCAGAGGGCTTATCACGATCATATTTTATAATTTAGAAAACATTTAGAACCTTCAAGAAATATTCATTTTTATAAAAAAATTAAATTTTAAAGGAGTGGCAATATCACATAGATAATTAATTCATTCCAAGTTGAAGTTGTTTAATTTAAAAATAATTCATAGTACTCTAAACCATCTTATCACAGTGTTCGAGTCCTTTTCACTTTTAGTATATCATAATAGATATCTGATAAAAAAAATATATCTAAGTCATTGAATTTCATTAAATGCATATTGTTCTTTGATTGTGTGATTAAATGTGAAATTTCATGTTTTCTAGAATTCTTTCAAAATATTATAGAAATATAATATCGAAGCCTTATCTTTTAAATAACTGTAAGCATGTTTAAAGGAAATTCATCTCATTTATAAATTTTTTTTGATTTTAAACGTAGAAATTATCTTTTTAACAAATTTTTATTCAATAAAATAAAGCCTTTATTCTATAAAATTGCATTAAAAATATAAAATTTTGTCTGACTGATTCTAAAAAAAATAACCTCTATTTTTTAAAATAAAAAATATGATCGTGATAAGCCCTCTGAAATTGAATTAGGACTAAAAAATTGGTTTTTATGGCTAATTTTAGGCTAGACAGTGATTTTTCATATTTTCATGCAAAAAAAGTGGATGACGAGGAAAGGCCCCCCCCTAAGAATCTTCTAACATTTCTCTTCTTTTAGTAGAATCTGTATTATTTTGTGAGATCCCTAAGGTCTTCTCTTTATTTTTATCCCTTTCTATTTTGGTGTTTAAAATTTTTAAAGCTGCGGCCGCTCTAACTTAATTTTATTTAGAAGTTTTATCAACTATTTAAAGTTAAATTATACCCTAAGTAATTTACTATTTGTCACCACTCAAACTGCTAAGGGAAATAAAAGGGATGGCACTTTTCCTCTTTATATTTTAACGTAATAATTTAAGATAACAGAATTTATGAATCAAAATCAATTTTACTTTTTTTATTAAGACAATTTATATTATTTTTTCATTATAGTAGGAATTTTAATTAAAATCGGCGATTGGTTAAAATAATAAATTGAGAGTTGCAAAATGGTGACAGTTGAAATCGCTGATTCACCCCCATATCTACAGCTTGTTCGATAGAGAATAAAGAGTTAATATGAGTTTCATCTTTAATCATTGCCTCAGCCCTTCTCAGTAGGGAGATATGACTCACGCATTCATCCTCTTCTTCCATTTCATTTTTATTAAAACTTGTGTCGCTTATAACTTTGTACTGAGAGCTCCCACACAAAAGTTGCAAGGATAAAAAGTTCTTAGAATTTTATGCTGAATCGAATGGTCTAATTATTATTCAAATCGGAGACACTCCAACTGTCACTCATTTATTCCATTTTAATTTAATATTTAATTTATTTCTCTTTTTTATTAAATTCACAGCTATATTTAAAATTTCTTTTTTTGTCCATTACTGATATTTTACAAAATAACAAATCCAAACTTAGAGGACGAACTCAAAATAAAATATCTTATAACTTTTCTATTTAAATTAACAAATAAGTAAGCACATATCATGGGTAAGAATTCAATGGAAAATAGAAGGTTGATAGAAAGGAAATCAACAAGAAGCAAAACAGTGGCAGTTGACTTTGCAGGCTTAAGATCACTGTGGATAACATCGGCTGAGTGAAAGACTTTAAGGTAACGTTTAAATATTAAAATTATTAAATTAGAGATTAAAACTATTTAAAAAAGATCTCTAAAGCCTCCCAGCCTATAATACGACATAATTTAATAAAAATCGATGATTGGTTAAAAGAATAAATGAAGACTTGCAACTTCGTGACAGTTAAAATGGTAGATTCACCCTCTGGTCTGTAGTTTGTTCGATTGCTTATCCAAAATTAGTATAAGTTTCTTCTTTAATCATCTTCACAGCACCACTCAGTAGCGAGATAAGGGGCGCAAGTCGATCATATTCTAATTTCCGGTTTTCACAAACTTGTGTCGCTTATAATTCTGTACTGAGCGTTCCCCACACAAAAGTTGCAAGGATTTAAAATTCTTAAGAATTCAATGCTGAATCGAATGGTCTAATAATAAATTAGATATAAGATACATCAAATGCCACTCATCTATTCCATTTACTTAAATTTAATATTTAATTCAATTTTCCATTAAATTCTCAGCTATACTATTACTATTTCCTGGTATTATTGAGAGTTGAAAATATTTTTGCGAAAAAATTATCTTTCAACGTTTATTTTATTTTTATTATACTGCATAATTTAATAGAGAATTAAACATAATCAAAAATATAATTATTTCTTTTATTATTCATGTCTACTTCATATAACACAAATTTCTGAGTTCTCTGCCACTCCAAGCTACAATTCTCAATAAATTCCTCTAAAGAGATCGCATCTGTCTCTTTGAAATGTAAGTAATTCCCAATAATTAAAAATGACATAATTAAATATAATTATGAGAGAATTCAAGTAAATATGAGTATTTATGAGCTTAATCTAAAAACACTTTTCTTTTATTTTTCTTTTCTTTGCAAAAATATTCTATTTAGATTTCCCCTTATCAGATAAATTAAACTAGGGTATCTAGAACGTATTATGCTTACAACAAGAAAATCCAAAATGGAATGAAAATTAAAAATAAATAAAGAACTTGAAAAATGGGCAAAAAATACAAAAAAAGCTTAATGTACTGTCTCTCATTTTATATATTATGTATTTTACAAAATAACTTATCAACATAATTAACAATAGTGCAGTAGCTTACTTCAGGTTGGGTTTTAAATTTTCATTTTAATCAATAAAAAAGTGCAAACTCATTTTGACAATAAAATAAAGGTAGAATTTGAATAATTAATTGTTAAAAAGAAATGTATAAACGATCTGTATAACTACCTTGATCTTTAATTGCGTACCTTTGAGCCTCATTATATCAGCTATAATTTTTACTTTTTGTAAACATTCCTTATTTATTTTCAAACTATTATTCCTCTTGCTCTTCCTCATCATCATCATCATCTTAAATATCTCTTAAAACATTTTTACTACTGGTATTGCTACTGCTATTAATGTTATTACTGTTGCTGTTAAATATATTGTTCAGAGAAAAAAAGAGTTTTACCTGCGGGTTTCGAACTTAGGAAAAAAAATACACTCATCTTGCTGTTGACCATCTGAACATCATGTCTTCAGTCACAGTCTACTATTCAATTTATCTAAAATATATCTTACCTCCGATTCTGCATTCGTACTCATCCTATAAGTAATATATTATAGAAAATAATGAGCTGATATCATAAAATGCAAATTACACTGATATTAATTTTAAATTAACTTTTAAGTGACATTAATTCTGACTACTTTAAATATGAAATAAAAAAGAAATTTAAATCATATTTGAAATTTTTATATTTTTAGCCAATTTTTGCTATTAGGAATTATTTTAAAACAATTTTATATTTCAAATGGGAGTAATTTCCATTCCCTACCTAAAAAATAGATAAACCAACTAGACAAAAGAATTGAAGCAAAATTTAAATTAGTTTTAAATTGATCTCCTTTAATTTTAGAACGATTCAATTAGAAGCATAAATTCTGAGATATCAAACAGCTTAGTATAAATTATAAGAAAGAAAGTGGTTTTAGGTTGGAAGTATATTTATTTTGATAAATAATATTTTTGGCTAAGGGAGCTATTTTTGGCTAGTATTAGAATCCATTAAATGGGCTTATTATTTATTACGATTAGTAGAATAGTAGAGTGATTTTTTGTAATGTGGATCCCAATAATTATAATTCTAACATTTATCTTATTAAGTTTATTAGTGGTTTTCGAATTTCTAGACACTATTAATAACATATTGGCATAATTTTCAATTTTCTAATAAGCATTATTTTTAGGTATCGCATTTAGTTAACATAATGAGAATCTGAAATGAATAATAATTTCTTTATGAGTTTTCCCGATTTAATCTATTTTATATTATCATTTCATTGAAATTAAGAATGCTTTGAGTTGAGAATTTAATAAAAAAAGGATAATTTAGATATTAAAGTGGAATTATTCAATTAGAAAGTTAAAATAAAGGAGCCGTTAAGTGACACCAAGTCGGCTTGGCTGAGGTAAGGAGATTAGCCACCTATTATTCAATGCCCCTACTACATTACAATTATCCCCAGGAGGCGATCTAGTTTAATAATATGTGGTAAGTGGTGTACTGTGTATAATAGAGGGATTCAAAACAACAAAGTCACACGATAACTGTAATAGATCTCAAGCCGTAGCCCGTTGGCCCTAGATTAGTGAAAGAGTTATGGAGCCCTGCAAGGAGCAATAGTTGCGCTACAAATCATCAAGATTACTTGTGGATAAGGTGTAAAGATATGTTACAGTAGTACTAGCAGACCCCTGTGAAGGAGTGCATGTGAGGCCTGACCAATGGATTATTCATTACTCAGGCTACTTAATGGTGATCGCCTCACACCAATGAGTTATTCTGATTATTCTGATCTCGTCAATTTAGTAAGCCTGTTGCATTTCCCCTTTTGCCATATCCAACCGACATCATTTTTTTGCGCTCAGGTGAGGCAGACTGATTGAGATTTACTAATTGTGATGGAGAAGGCAGAAGTCAAGTACCACAGGGGATCCTCTCTCGTCTTCTAACTAAGAATGGTGAGTCATCACTGATTAAACTGACGTAATGGGCTGACTCGTTTTATTGGGAGAGGTTGCAGATTTAATGATCTTAATTAATTATGACCTGCGTTGTCACTCTTTAATTCCAATTAATTCCTTCATTCCTAAAATTAAAATTGTTAAATGAATGACAGATTAAATGGGCGCTACTATAATTTGCACATTTAGGTAAGTAATTAGATTGCTGATAAAATTTTAGTTTATAAATCTTTATAACAATTTGACCATATCTCCAAGTATTTATTGAATAGTTTAAATGTAGACTCTAAATCAGACAATTTTAATAATAGCAATAAATAAGGTAAATACTTAAACAAACTTTATTTTCGAGATTAAATACTTTTTCGGTAAAAAATATAACTTAGATTGATGAAAACAATTAAAGTATCACTATAATCACAAAATTAAGATTAAATATCATATTTTCATCAATAATTAAAAAATAAATATTAGTTTTAAAGAGATAAAGCGGAATAAATTGAAAATTCAGGCTGCAATTGCAGTTTTAATTAACCTATAAATCAAATGAAGAGAGGTGTAATTCTTTATATTAATTTTAAATCTGATCGTCAAATAGTTGAAATGATAAGAAATATTTAGCAAAGTTATGTTTAATACTTTTAGAGTAATTTTAAAAGCACACCTACTTACTGATTCGAGCTCACTTTCAAATTGCTCTATCTTTCACTAAATTTATACAACTTCTTGTTAATTGCTGTCCCATCAGAACGAAGGTTATTCTTTGGCATCCTTTCTACTGTAGGTGCAGTTGCATCAAAGAGATCATTGAAGATGCCCAATGAGAAATTTATGATTTAAAATTCTAAAAAAGCTAAAAATATTAAACGACTTAAAAGTTATATCCAAAATAGAATAAAGATAGTAATTTTTGAAGAGTTGTATACATCCCTTTCCAATGAAAATATATTAGAGAGGAGATTTGGAGCATTTAAGTGTTTATTTCTTAAATTCATAGTCATCTGAGTATAAGCTAGTTTGAGAGAACTAATTAGGATGGACTAATTTATACCTCTGAAATTCTTATCACAGAGAAGAAAATACAGACTCAGATTAAAGATTTCACACATATATAAACATACTCTTATTAGGAAAATAAATGAGTTTCAATAAAACATATAATGTTTCATTTTTAATTATGACTTTTCAAACAAGAATAAGAATTATTAGAATCATTTGAAATTTCTGTTTTAGGAGGATAATGTTTTGTAAGAATTTGAAATTTAAATTTATTGAATACAATTTTATCAAGTGACAAGAGAGACTCATAGAGTCTAATCTCGAGCAAATTTAATCTTGCAAATAAAAAAAATTATAAATTTATTTTTATTTAGATCTAATTATAATCTAGTTATAAAAGTAAATATATTACCTCAAATAAACTAAATATTTTATAAAACTCATTACAAAATATTCCAACATAAATTATTTATCTTCAACTAATTTAAAATGACTGATTGACTTTATTAAATTATTGACTTTCAGGCTAATCATCTCTTTGAAATGAAGTTAAGGATTAATCAGTGCGGAATTTGAGATAAATTTTTTTTTTAAAAGAAAGTTTCTAGAGTTTAAAATTATTTTGTTATAAATCTAGAGTTGTGAAAAAATAGGATTATACAAAATCTTATGATTAAAGTATATTAATATATGAATGTTTTTGCAAATAGATCACAATGTAAATGATCTCAGTCATCAATCAACTGTGTTTGAGGGAGCAGGAGTAGTTGAGGAAGAAGAGGAACTGGAGCTTGAGGAAGAAGAGGAACTTGAAGGAGCAGGAGTTGTAGTGCTTGATGAGGTAGTAGAAGAAGAAGTGGTGGAAGAAGGAACACCACCACTCTTTAATACGTTTGATACGATAATCATCTGAGTAAGACCGATTTTGAAGCTATCGAAGGTGATAATCACCAATATATACTTCTAATATATTCCTGAACTTATACAGCAAATATTAAATAGTGTGATTTAAATTATTTATAAATAAAAATTAGTCAAGAAGTTTTTTAAGTATTACAAATTTAAATACTTATCGCTCCAATCAGCTAATTATAATTTATTTTACCCTAAAAATTTGGAGTAAAACTATACATTTTTGGAAGTAGAATTAATTTAAACAAAATTGCTTATGAAGAATAAGAGTAGGAGATTAGTATACCTTCTCTATGAAAATTATAGATAAAAGCGTTATGAAAAACTTATTCATTAAATTTTCATATCTTATTAGAGTTTAGGGGACGAGAAATTATAGTTTTAAATTAAAAATTATTTCAAAAAATATATTTATGAAAATATTTATCGAGGATTGCTAGTTAAAAAATAAATTTACTAATACTTAAGCAAATATTAATTAAAAAGTGAGAAAATTAATGGCTAATAAAATTTTTAGAAGCATTCTACTTCTTTAGAGAAAGGTAATTATATATTTACTTGAATGTTGGCATATTGATAAATGCTGTGGCCAGAATCGAAACTTGAAGGGAAAGAGTTGCCAATAGTGGCACCCATTCCTCTTAACCAGGCTGGTGTATTTGCAAAGGAAGAAACTCCATTGAATGATGAAGATTGCATATAGTCCCAAGTTGTTTTATAGCCAGCGTTTAGTGGAGTCACATAAACATCTGCGCTGAGGAAATTTGCCGTAGTTATAGGGTAGCTTCCACTTGTGAAGTATTATTACTTATAAATACTACGACTTTATTTAGTAAATAAAATTTATCCAAAGTTTAATAATGCTTAGTTATAATATTTAAATGTTTTATATCTTATTAGTTTGTATGTGAGAATTTTAAGCCGCCTGTAAATTATATTTGGTAATTTTAAAACTATTTGCTATAAATCATTCTTTTAAAAATCATTTTGTTTTCTATTTAAATAAACTAACTCTTTTTTTATCTATCTTTTTCTAAAATATGTTGCACTTAATCATATCGCTTTATGCAATAATTAAATAGTAATTAAGTAAGTGTATGCTTTGTCAATAATGACAGCTGGATTAATATTTACTTAAAATATCATCAAAACTTTAAAACTATTAGGATCGTCTGCGTAGTCGGTAACTTCAGTTCTCTTAATGGTGACTGTATTGAACAAGCCTCCAGATGATATGCCTGTTATGTAGATTAAATAAAAAATTAATGTTAAATTCCTCCATAGTTCTTGATTGATTGAGTGAGGAAGGCAGAAGTCAATATCATAGCAGAGTCCAAATTTTAATGCACTCAAAATGGAATTTAATTTTAATTAAAAAGATAAATAATTAATAATGTTTTGGAATTAGGTTTATAAAATAAATATTTAAGAGCATAAATAAATATTATGGTATTAATTAAAGCACTATTTGAGCAAGGACAGTATCAGATACCAACCCAGAAGTGGCAACTCAAATTTTATTCATTTCATTTAATAAAAGTAAAAACTAAAACTTACTTAAATTTTGCTAATAATAAAATAAATTATTAACTGGGCATTAAATTTATTTAAATACAGAAACTATATACAGTTCTTAAATAAATTGAATTTTTAATTAATAGTTAAAAACTCCTAAGGGGTTGTCATCTTGCTTTAAATTTATTTAATGTTTTTTTTCTTCACAAAATTTAAAAGACTGAATTAAAAAATAAGATTGCTTGATGTCAAGAATGACGATCTCGCCTGGATTTTAGTTCATAAATGCTTAGACCTCTTAAAGGGCATCACTAAATAGGTATTCGGATAAGAACACATTAAACCCCTCAATTAAGTAATCTAAATAAAAAATAAATTAACAAATAGGAAGTAATTAGATAGAGCTTATAAAATGCAGGGAAATAAAAATGTCTTAATTTTTTAAAGACAAATTGTTATCATCTCATGATATAAAATAAGGTTTTATATTGCTGAGCTTTATTTTTACTAAGATAAAAGTATTTGAAAAATCTAAATTAGATATTACAGAGCATGACAAATTCAGGATACTGATCGTATGACTTGACTCTCAGTTCAAGGTAGCGAGCACCCAATTAAAGCACCTTGGGGATCGTGTACTGCTCACAAAACATAAAATAATATTTTTATAATCAACAATATTCGATTATTTGACTGAGGGCAGAAGGTAGCCTCCAGAATACTCTTGAGCTTGAGAGAGTTGGTCTTGAAGTTATTGAAGCCCGTGTAAGAGAGAAAGCTCTTCAGATTATTTAATAAAAGCAACTTTATAGAAATAATTATTTATGAGATGAGTAAGAGCTTATTAGTTTTGACGGTACTTCATATTGAAAGATCTGAAGCCAGCGTTATGAACTAAAACCGAAAGTTTATTTAAAAAAATTACTAAAATTTATAAAAAATTTTAACGATTACTTAAATCATATTCGTCCTTCTATTTTTATTAAATTGAGTAAAGTTTGGATACAAAAAAGTTCTCAAGGGGCCCAAAAGTACTAGCTTACTGCTATTCTCACTGACCTCGCTAGAGGAGTGATGGAGTTGCATGAGTTGGGATTCAGAGATCTTAAGCCAGAGAACATCATGATAATCTTTGAACCATTAAGAGTAATTCTAATAGACTCCAACTAGCTAAAATCTAGTATTATAATTATATGTATCAATAATGGAAATAATTATCTCACTAATTTCCCATAATTTTTAGATTTGACTCCGGGGAGTGTAATGTTTCTGATTGTATAGTAACCAAAATTGGGAACTAGTAATGGCTCATTTTTCTTGAAATGAGTCATCCATTAACGAGTGATAGTCTTGTCTAGAGTTGGCATAGCTTACAAGTTTCTTGATTTGCTCTATCACTGAAATTGTTAAATTAAATAATGAGAATTTATTTTAAATTTAATCTTATTAATATGTGAAGTCTTCCTCTGTGTAGGGTAAAACTTCAAACGAATCCTATTCTTGTCCGTCACCTAAAAATGCTATTCTTAAATAGGTAAAAAAACGGTGAAACCTAATTTTAAATAAAATCAAGAAATCTAGAAGCGAAGCTCCTCAAAAATATGCACAAACGTTAACTAGGTTCTTGTTTATTAGAGAAAAGATTTACTTACGCATTTATTGAGCAACCACAGTTCCTAAAAGTCCCAGGATGGTAAAGGCCACCAGTCCAGTTTTCTTTCTTAACATTTGAATATAGTTATTATAAATTAAAGCAACTTAGTTAATCTACTATCCAATTATTTCAGAAAGCTTTATTAAAGAATTTAAATTATAACTCTTTAAATTGAAAAATAACTGGACTTGTAAAATAAAGATCATTTAGAAAATTATTTTTTATACAAACTTACAAAATAATCAAAAGTAAATTGGCCTTAAAATTTTAAAATTTAAACATTTTTTAACTTGGTTTAAAATTTCTAAATTGGGTTTAAAACTCCAAATTTTTTTCCAATTATTTAAGCAGTTCAGAAGTTTTATAAACTTGTTATTATAACTTATTCCAGAAATAATTTACTCATAACTTAATTTGCGAGGGAAAATAAAGAGGGGAGGCTTAAAATGAGTCTCCAATTTTATATGATAACCATTTTTTGAAGTTTTTAATTTATATAATTCTTAGTATTTTAATTTCTTCCTTGGAGTATTTTTAAAAATTATTATTCTTAAAATTTATTTAAAAATGAGGCTGCATTTTAATTTTGAATTCAATTATTAGATAATTAAAGTCTATGACTCTTGATTTGGCACCTAAGTTGGATTGGCTAGTGTGAATAAATAGCTGGTCATTACTCAATCACTCCTTCCCGATGAGTTTATCCCTATGGAACTAGTTTAGTAATCATTCTGTAAGTGGTGTTAATATGTAATGAAGAGGTGCGTGGATTGTGATAAGTCAAAGCAATACTAGATCAGTAGTTATTTCAAATTATTTGGTCTATTTCCTTGATTATCATACCTTAAAAGAGTAATGATTGCAATTAAAATCATTAAGGGTGACCGTGCAATACTGCCTTATATTGATGGTGTCTAGTATGAGGAAATTAATTTAGAGCTTGACTTCTGTCCATTTTTTAAATAATGTCACTTGAAATTGACACACCCATAACCGTGGAGTTCTCAAATCTGACTATAAGGCCTTGGTCGCATTTTTCCACCTCACAGTTATACCAACCCCACTGAGGGCTTATAGGTTTAGCGTTGTCCAATCATATTAAAAACTCAGAGTGAGTGCTGGATTCAGCATTTACTAGTCCAATTTCACCCTGCTGATGAGATATAAGGTCATTCTTAAGAGTGGCGTCATGGCCTGACACTTGGGCAAAAATGGTGGTTAACCAAGTTACTGTTATATTTTACTTATGTCTTGAAAGATTAATAATTCCTATTGGGTCTTTATATAAATCTTGACTTCATATTAGAAATCACAAGCGAATATTCTTTATTAAAAATGGCAAATACATATATAGAAATCAATTCCATTTTGAAATTAATACATTAAATTTATAATGATAAGTCTTCGTTTTTATAATATTACACATTTAATTATTGTTTGGAATTTAAATTTGTCTAAAAATTACTTATAAAAAGACACTTAAAACTCTGAAAATTAAATTTCTATCATAAAACTTAAAATTCAATAGTCGTTTAATTAAATGTCAATTATAACTAATAAGGCTGTTTTATGATTCTTTGAATAAAAAATATGTGAAATCTGTACTTCTTACCGTTCCCCCATTTTGAAAATAAATAGCTTACATAGCAGAAGCTATAATAATCATTACCTTGCAAATAAATTCTTTTGAACAAAAAATATTGATATTCGAATTTTATGCATCTGAGAGCTCATTCAAATTAAATTTAAGTTAGAAAGATTACAAGTAGAAAGGAATTTAGATTATTCAAGATAAATAAGTTTGTTCCTATATATGCTAAAAAAAGTATTGGATTTCTATAAGAATCCATTAAATAGGTTTATTTTCAATCTAAGGAAATTATAAGGGTGAGAATGTAGTTTTGGAGAGAAAATCCGTAGTAAGAAATTTAATAATATATTTAATTTTCGCAAGTGGTCTTTCTGAATAAAATTAGCAATAAATCTCGATTATTATTATTTCATTCAGTCCCGATTTGGCAAAAAAAACCCGCAGTTTCTTCCTGTAAGCCTTAGCAAATAGGTAAATTAACTTGTATTTTGTTAGCAATTAAGGGGTACAGTAAGCACGCATAGTAGTCTTGAATAATAAAAAAACATTTTAAATCAAATAAACTAAACTTTGCAAATTGAAATTTTTTGCAATTATAGGACTCTCTTCGTGAATCTCCTTTAGGATTAAACAATTTTTCCTTAAACTTAAATAAGCAAGGGAACAGAGGAGGAAGCTCTCTTATTTTCTGTAAAAAAGAGGGACTTGGCAATAATTGAAAATTTATGTTGAAACTATGATATCAAATGAAGAATCAGATAAATTTATAGAAAACAACGTTTTTTTTCTTTGTTTCGCAATTTTTATTACTCTTTAAATTTAGAGTTAAAAATATTGAAGATTCATGACTGGGGAGGTGAGTATTAAAAAAAATACAAGAAAAACTTCCAAGACAACAAAACTTATTTTAGCTTGAAAATAATTTTTAGTTTCAGAAGTTTGTGTACTTTTGAACAAACATATTGAGAAGGATCTTCACAATTAGAAAGTTGATCCCTTCTCTATAAAACCTCTCGAAGGAGTCCTAGTCAGAAACAACTTTGCGACCAAAAACTCTTTTTAATTAAGTTTTGATTTATTTTAAATAAATCTTTATTCTTTTATAATAAATTTAACTAAGGTTTAAATTGATTTAATAAGTGAAAAATTTGCTTTATCATTTTTTTATTCTCAAATTTAATATTATCATTAATCCTCGATCTTAATTAAGTTTTGATTACTCTCGAGCAACTAATCATATTCTATCTATAATAAATTTAACTAAGGCATCGTATTGAATTTAATAAGTGAGTAAATTGTTTCTTTTATAATTTATTTTTATCTTTATTTTTATTCTCAGATCATTTCAATATGCGAAAACATTTGATTTAAATAAAACTCAAGTTTATTATAATTTGTTTTAAAAGTTTTTATCAGCTGAATCATGAATGATAATTTAGGGACCTTTAAAAAATAAGTAAAATTAAATTATTATTTTGGCTCCAGAGTTTAAAATCAAACTGCTACTTTTTGGAAGAAAAGAGAGATATATTTATTTAAATAGGAAATCTATTTAAATTAAAAAAAAAAATTTAGAAATTTTAATTTAAATCAGCAGCCTAAAATAATGTCAGCTCCAAATAATTGCTCCCTAAATGAATTTTTTTTTAATGATGAACCCCCTCCCATATTCAAGAAAAAAACTTCTTTAAAAGCACTTTAAAATTTAATCAAAGAAAAAAATTGATTATTTATAAATGCTCTGGAAGTAAATAATAATATTTTTGAAATATACCTGAATAATTTTAAAAATTAATTCCAAAAAAGTCGTCTAAATACTTACCTTTCTAATCTCAATCTGAATTCAATAATTAGATAGAATTAACTTTAAAAAGTAGAAATTTTGAACAATAAAAAAATTTGCACTTTCAATAACAAAATAGGTAACTTAATTTTTATATTTTAGAATTAAGGAATAAAAACGGACTTTGGGGCAACTTAATTCTTATGTTTGTTAATTTTGTCATCTTAATTTAGGTATTTAAGAGATTAGATTTTAGTTATAGAATGAGCTTATTTTAATATAACTACCTCTTTGTTTTTTTTTTTTTAACCAATAAATAAAATTTTAAATTTAAACAATTTAAAACCGAATTTTCGAAAACTAATTTTCAGTTCAAATCTTTTAAGTGATCCTGAGAGTCAAAAAGATTTTAAACTGATTTTTTTTTCATTTATTTTAAGAATGAGTTGTAATTATAATGAATCATCATTAAATATTGTTTTTAAATGTCTAATTGATTAAATTATTTTTTTTAAAATTTTAAAATAGAAAACAAAATAATATTTAAAATATAAAGAGCTATATTTTAAAGAAATATTTAATTTAATTAAACGAAAAAAAATATTCATATTTCAATTATTAAAGCTTTAAGAAAATTAAATAAATAACTTTCACAATACTTTGGAAGTTTAACCGACTTCTCAGCTCTTGGCTTGAGAATTTAAAGCACAGAGATCTCTTGCTCGAGCTCAAGTCCAGAGAGCTCTCCCTTGCACTTAGTGCACACTGCATCTTGTTTGGATGCTGAACATTAGTTTAGCTTGTGTTTGCTAAGGTTGTTGCATGTGTTCTTACTATAATTTCCAAGATCTTCTATCAATATTCTTTACTTGTGATCCAACATTTTGTTTAATTCAACCACCCCTCATTAGATAATCTTAATAGAAAGCACTTAATAAAGATTATTTTATGAGAATATATTTACCAGGAAACTAATTTTATTTTTTACAAATGTATTATTTTAAATTTAAAATTGAATAAAATAGGGCAGAATTTGCTAATTACTGAAAGAAATTAATTGATTTCTTAAAACTGTTAATGTCTGGCTGAAAAGCTATGATTTGGTGTTGTCTTGCTTAAAATAACTTATTTCAATTAAAAAAGTAAAGTTTTAAACAACTTTATATAAAGCAATTGAACTAAATAAATATTTTCCTTAATAAAAGTTTTCTAATTTTAAATGGAGGTTGTAAATAGGTAATTCAAAGAAAATCTAGATAATTTGGAATTGAAATATTGAAGATGAACACAACTTTTGAGTTGTTTTTTAAAAAATTTAATTTTATAAGGTGAAGCAAAAAATATTTTCAGTAATTTTCATATGGATGCGAAATAAGGTTAAGGACAAGAATTATCTCAGTTTTAGCATTTATTATATATAAGTTAAGGAGCAAAAAAGCTCTCACAAAAATCTTATCTTCATTTTAGTTGTAATTAAAAATAGAAATTAAATTATCAGTGATAGGAAATCTTCAAATTGTACACTCATATAATTTTCCAAAAAATAGAAACTATTATTTTAAAAACTCCTCAATGGAAATTCCCTCATATATTTTTTTACCTCTTTAAAAAATATAAAATGCAGACTGCAGATGAGCTGTAGTTGGCAAGGGTTCTCATATTAAAATGTCAACCTGCATTGATATAATGGCTTCCAGCTTGTACCGCTTTTTAAAAGTTACCATAGAGTATAGCTTGAGACAGGTAAGCTTAGAAAACATCAAAGGTCACAATCAAATAACTTATTTTACAAATATTATTTTTGAGTTAGGTGCTTTAAATAACATGTAATCATTTTTCATTCAATTAATGGTTCAAATATGCAACAACCTGCATTAATTCTTTAAATTAAATTTCCCAGAAATATTCCTTTTTATTTTCAAAATTTATTATTTCTTATTGATGTGCTTTTGTAATTTTTCATTTCAATTAATTAGGAAATAAAGTTTAAGACAAAAAATTTATTAAAAGATACACCATAAGCATAAGTTGATTTAAAATATTTTAATATGCATAATTTTGAAATTATATTTGTCCAATTAAATAGAAGATTAAATTTTTTACTTGTTGAATCTTTATTTTCGAAAATTAAATAGAGAATAAAAATTGATTATATCAATATGAAAAAAAAATTTCATTTCATTTCATCACATAAAATCTATAGTAAACTTAAGCTCAATTTATAAGTGAAAAAAATAATTCCTAGATTCTGTTATTAATCCAATAAAATTGAATTTCGTTGTTTATGCCTATCTTCACAAAGATGCTAAGTTATTGATTTGCAACACTACTTTTGCAAAAATATTTGAAGTAAGTAATTTCTTAAAATTCAAAATTTTTAAGGTCTATATCACATCGAATTAATAAATTTATGCATTACTGATATTTAGGCATTATGCTTTTTTGATTGTTTGAATGTTGACATACTTATAAAGATTGGTGGAAGTACTATAGAAGCCAATGACGAACTATGAATTGGATATGGTTGCCATTCCCGGAAGAATGGTGGGAGAGTAGTCAGGGCTTTAGTAGGGTCCGCGATAGTAAGAGCTAGTTTGCATGTAATTCCAAGTTTATTTGTACCCATCGTTAAGTGGAGTTACATAAAAGTCAGTGCTCAGGAAGTCAGCTGTGGTGATAGGGTAGGTGCCTGAGTCAAAAGACTATTTCTAAATTAAAAGTAAGTTCTTACAATTAACTTTTTAATTTTAAAATTCAGCAGATAATAAAGCTTAATTTCAATGTCTCCTACCCAATTAGTGAGTACTCTATTCAACAAAATAATTTCTCTCTAAAAACTCTCATAACATATAGGATATTTATTAAGTATGAAGATTGGGATAATCCTTAATTTATAAAAACATTTACAAAGATTCTGTAGTAGAGTAAATAAGTGTAATTTTAGGAATATAAGTAATAATCAATTTCTTAAAACAGCACTTACTGAATTAGATAATCAATTATTATCCTATGTAAGACAATAATTCTTAAAATATGAGTTTAATCATATTATTTTTTGTTGTAAATAAGTTTTTCCATTTGAAGTTAAAATGATAATAGCTAAGAATCTTATTTTTATCAACTATTTGGCCCAATATAAAAAGAAGGAAGACAAGAAGCATCTTTAAGAATTATATTAAACAATAAGAAAGTCTTTTTCAATCTTATAAATTGGAATTACTTTAAGAAAATTTGTGTAGGGAAGCAAATCAATTAAAAGAAGATACATATATTGCTGTGGTATCAATCACTAATACTCTCCTGTTAAAATAAAGAAAATTATTTTTAAAATAGAAAATAATTAAATTAAAAATAAATGCATTTTGTTAATCCATCAATAGTAAATTTTATCAGCGAGGTCATAAGGATTATAAAAATAATCTATTAATTGGTTATAATATAATTAAAATTAAAAGGATCAATTTATAAATAGTGAAACACAAATATCTTTTATTTAAATAAAAACTTAAAAAATTCAAAGAGATTTATTTAGAATTTAATTTTTGTTCCAGATAAGTTTTTAAACAGAGAAATTAATTCTGTAAAATGTTCTCATTGAATTTTAAATAATTTAATTAGAATTAAGCAACAGATTTTTATAAATTTTTATTATTTTTGTTTTTATTATCATCAAAGACAGTAGTATGGGATCTCTAAATTTCGACTGTGTCAAACAAATTAGTTGATATACCAGAAATGTAGATTAAAATTTTAAATTATTGTTAATAGATTCCTCCATAAGTTGAGATGGGATCGTCAAGGTAGTCTTCAGTTAGGATAATTGCAGGGTCAATAATGTCTAGCAATTATAAAATTAGTGTGAATAATTATTATAAAATAAGAATAGACCTATTTTAAAAAATAAAAAAAGCACAATCTATGCCAAGGTTTCATCGGATACTTGACCAGAAGTTGGAACTTAAAGTTTACTTACCATTTTAAATTAAAACTTGGAAAACATAGATAATGATAAATTATCTAACTGTAAGATTCTTGCAAATTTATTTTTTAAATATAAGCGAACTCTTAATTTTCTAAAAATAAAGCAATTTAAAATCTTTCTTTATAATATTTTTCCACTTTTATTTAATAAACTGTCAAGGGATGGTCGTCTTGCTTTTAATAACTTTTAAAATGTAATATTTAAATATTATAAATTTAGAATTGATAGTTTAAGTGATGTCAAGATGATGATCTACCAGGTTATTGTACTAATCGCTGAATTAATATATAAATTTTGGAAATTAAAGAGATTGAGTCATAGTTTTAAAATTAAAGATACGGGCATAGTAAAGATACGTAGATTTGGTTCTGACTTTCTGACCAAGTGAAAGATTAGAGAGAGTTGAGCTCCATCTGGATAGATGTGTATTCCAAATCCATTAGCCTTGTCATCTTTCCAATATCCTTCGTAAATATCTCCATCTGCGTGAATACTTAGCACTGGTCCCAGTAGTAGCCGATGTCTGTGCCCAAGGTGTGCCCCATGTTGAGCCGGGAGGTACCCCTCGCAGGGGGGGGTTCGAACCCCTCAGGTGACCTCCCCTACCCGTCCCTCACTGTCACGGCAGTGCTTCACAGTCTCTTCTTGCTCTGATCCCTAACTGTTCCTCTCCTCTCCACTTGGCCCTCTTCACATGACACACCGGTTCACACAGACACACCGCCTCCGGTCACCTGAGGGGTTCGAACCCCCCCCTGCGGGGGGTACCTCCCGGCTGACCATGGGGCACACCTTGGGCACAGACATCGGCTACTACTGGGACCAGTGCTGGGTATTCACGCAGATGGAGATATTTACGAAGGATATTGGAAAGATGACAAGGCTAATGGATTTGGAATACACATCTATCCAGATGGAGCTCAACTCTCTCTAATCTTTCACTTGGTCAGAAAGTCAGAACCAAACTCTACGTATCTTTACTATGGTCAGAAAGTCAGATCTTTAATTTTAAAACCTAATAAGTTACACTCTAATACTCTAATTTCAAAGTCTTATATATTTAATTCAGGCGGGGGGTATTTAGCGTACTCCAACGAATTGATTACTTTATTTCTAATTTTAAAAATCAATTCTAAATTTATAATAATACTGAATTTAAAATTATGTAGGTTTTTTAAGCTTGATGTCAAGGATGATGATCTCACCAGGGTTTTTTTCCATAAAAATTTAGACTTCCTCAAGCACTTGACTTAGAAGGTAGTCAGACAAGAATACATTTAAGCCGCTTAAATATTTTATTTTATTTTAGAATTTGTTTTGAATAATTAATTGATAAAATTAATTTAAAGGGTCAAGGGAAGTATAATGCCCGATAATCAAAAATTGTTCAAGTACCTTAAAATTAAGGCTAAGTCCAAAAAGAGAAGCTTATTTCATAATTCTGATCAGGTATTCAACATCAAGTGATGAAGAGTATGCTAAATTTGATATCGAATTTGTAAATTTCGAAATGTCTTAATGTAATTATGTCTCAATCTCTTTTAAAACATATATTAAATTTAAAAATTGGTTTAAGTAGAAGATTTATTTCTAACTTCTCTCTTTTCGTACAAATTTTGGTTAAAAATCGTTTAAGGAGTATTTTTTTGTGTCTTCTTAAAGTTAGGATCTAATTGATATTAGATTTCTATTCTCAAGCGTGCTTTCCTATTTGGATGCAAAACTCTGATCTGATTAGAGAGAATTTTACATAAACTAAACTTTAATATAGAGCTTTCAATCCGAATTCATATTTTTAATATTCTATGAAGCTATAAAATTTTGAAATGACTCTTCGTGAAATATTATTTTCATTTGAGAAGTGATTAAGATATAGCTTAATTTATTTTCCAGTTCAAGAATTGCATCTAGAAAGAACTTTATAACTAACACAGCATATATTTAAAATGTGTTTATCGACTTATATTTTACAATACAAGCACTTTATTTAATATGACTGACTATTTACATAGGATAATAACTGATTTTCTAATTCAGTACGATAAGTGCTGTTTTAAGAAATTGATTATTAATTATATTCCTAAAATTTTACTTTACTTTACTTTACTTTACTTAATATGACTGACTATGAATAAACTGTATTTCATTTTTGATTAAATTGATGCTTTAGAAGCCCAATTATTTTTACTTATGAATGCATTGTTTTTAAGTCGATTTAATCTTTCTACTATATTGTTGGGGGTTTGATGGCTGAGTAAAGAAATAATACATTATCAAATATTAATATATTAAGAGCATCACGAATTGGGGATACACATCCAGAGACTTCACTCTTAGCTCTAGGTAACGAACACCCAACTGAAGCACCTTGGGGATCGTGTACTACTCAAACAAAATTATAATTTAAATTACACTCTTTAATCATTAATTTGACTGAGTACAGAAGCTCAGCTCAAGAATTTCCTTAAGTTTACGAGAGTTCGGTCTTAGTTGATTAAAGCCTGAATAGTTCAGAATTTCCACTAGATTTTATTTAAATCTAGTTTATTATCTTCTAAACTCATTATAATAGGGAGAATAAATCTTTTCTTTAAAAATTAAACTGAATTAATTTATATCAATTTGAATTGCTTAAAAAATTATTTTCAAGTTGATTAAATTTTTTCTTTTAGATAAGCTAGGGTTTCTTTATTTTGAGGGAGCTAAAAGTTAAAAGATCTGAAGCCGGCGTTGTGTACACCAGGGATAGTGATATTTCTGATTGTGTAGTAACCAAAGATTGGCACTTCCGAGTCATTCTTGAATATAGTCATCCATTGCTTAGTAATGGCTTTGGTTGGATTTGGAAAGTTTTGCAGATTTCTAAATTAGGTCTATTGCCAGTAAAATATTATTTACCCACAAATTAATTATTATCTGTATGGTTAATACGAGAATGATGAAATTTTCTCTTCTTAATCAGCGAAATTATCTCTTGATAAGGATCTAAACTGGCTTGAGTTTTCATTTTGATCTTGATATTCAAATGCTGACCTCACAAATTGAATAAATAAAGGAAGAAGATCATGCCAAGTTTCATTTTGGCTTAAAGAAATAAATAAGCAAACAAGCCATATTTGGCTCTGATTTTTGAAGGGAAGAGATATTGATACTTACGGTATTTTTGAGAAAGCACTTGGCTCACGAGGCCCAGTGCTAATAATATTACCAGCAGCCCAGTTTTCTTCGCTAGCATTAGAATATTAATTTAATAAAGGAGTTTTCTAGTTAATTAAGAATATCTAATTTCTCAATAAATTTTGGCTCTTTTAAATGCGTTAATTTCTCAAAACTATATCAAATGGATCTTAGAGGCTTTTAAAATTATACCTCTTAGTAGAGACTAAAAGAAGTGAATAAAATTTCTGAAATAAGTCTCTCACTCACTTTCTCTCTCTTTCTAAAATCTTTATTTACTACACAGCTAATTAAGAAAGACACAAAAATAAAACTTTCATTCTTCCTAAAAAAATACTAATTTAGAAGATTTTGCAGCTTTGAATCCAAATCTCTAAAAAAATAATTTAGATTCTATCTCAGTTCCTTAACATCACTTTCGATGAGTAACTCCCTTTAAAAAAAAATTCCACTAGAATGTATTTTAGAAAATTTCTACGACAATATTTATTAACTATCTTTAAGTATAAATAATTGAGCATTAATGTCTTCAGAGAAGCTTAAAACTCAAATATAATGCTCAAATCACACAATCCTTCCTTCTCTCTTTCTCAACTTTCTTTCAAGCAAAATTATTTAAGAAATACTAAGTAAAGCACAAGCCAGAGGTGTTACTGAAGTCTCATTTTTAATGTTAACCAAGAAGAAGAAATCATTGCTTTAATTAAAGTAATTTTGCAGCTATAGTATATGTGGCATCCTTTATAGTGAAATTACTTAGCGCTTTAGATTCTATTACTCCTTTCAAATTTATTGAGAATTTTTCCAAATTAATTTCTCTACAAAAATGCACTCCATCTAATCTTATCTTAATTTTATTGATCAGTGTTGAATAAAAGGTTGTGGAGATTAAATTAAATCTAGCTCTAGAAGTTAAAACAATTTAATTTGAAGAAATTCTTAATTAAAATTATAAAGAAAAATGAAAGAAAATCATATAAAGGGCGCTTGAGCAGCTTTGTAGTCAGTTGGCCCCATCTCTTAAAATCTCTTAAAAAATATTCCTTATATATGGCATGGATACCAATTATGTAAAGATTTTTTTATTATGATAAGCTTTAGATAATTTATCAAAAGGTTTAGCGATATCGGATCTCAATCGCGTTAGAAATTTTACAAATATAAGTAAGGATATTTATAGGAGAATATGATATGGAAATCATGAAAAGTTCAATTAAAAGTGTTCTTTTTCCAAAATTAAGCGCTCTTTCAGATGACAACGACATAAGAAGTTCAAGGAGGTATTAAAGTATTACATAAACTTATCTTTTAAAGTTGCATAATTGATAATGATTCATCCAAAGATTTTTTTATGAAAGAATTCTTGATATCAGAATAAAAGAAAGGATAAATGTTTATTCTAAGATGAAATGGGAGCAGTAGATTATAAATACGTAGCAAGCATGTCAAGTTCCAAATAATATGTGTGTATTTGAAATTATTATTTGCAATCATGTAATCGTATTCATCCTATAGTATAGGTAAAGAAGAGTTTTGAATTTAAGAGGTACAAAAAGAATTGAATTAAGAATAATAAATTGAATTTGAGAATAGATTTAGTCTGAATAAGTACAAATACAATTGATAAAGGGTATTATTTTATGAATATGAGTGACAACAAATAATCTCAGGGCAGATAAAATGGGCATCCTTCAAAAGGTAAAGGTGCGGCTGCTGATACCTAATAAGACAAAGCTTAACCTCATCAATCCGGCAGACCCTAGCTCCGCTCTGCTGCTACGAAGAACAACTAAGCGTAAAAGGCATAGCCAGCAGGCTCTGCCAAATAGCAAAAGAACTCTGAGCCAGCCGAAGATGTCTAAGCTCGCAATCCTGTCAAGACTAGAAGTAAGTGGGAAATGGAATTTTGATTCACCAATTACCATATCACTCTCAAATATTATTAAATCTTCTTCGTTAGGTATGGCCACTAAAGCGTTTACACTTTAATTTTGTGTCTATTTTGTGCGTAACAGGATCCCGAAGAAGCGAAAAAGATTGCAAAAGGTAGAGGAAGGAGAGGGAGATCTGCTAGTCAGGAGAGTGAGGACCCACAGCAAGTCTAACCTAAACAAAAGGGGAGACCTAAGGTTTCTGATCGAAATGAAGATTAGGAGCAGCAAAGTCAAGAAGAAGAAGAGGAGTATGTACCTATTAGAGATACTCAAGCAGATATTTGAAAAGCTATATTTTTTCTTCTTAGTCAAGCAGGATCCAAGAAAAATGCAGCGTCGGGGAAGCCTGCGAGGGGTGGAAAGAGAGGTAGCAGAGCAAACAGCTCAAACTCAAATGTTGGGGCGGGAAACTTTGCAGCTGATCAGAATAAGGCTTCCCGAGCTCAAAGCAAGAGCACTTCTAAAAGGCAAATTTATTTCCCATTTTGAAATAGCAATCCTAACCAATAGAAGTTGGTTAGGGCTCACACAGACTAGAGAGACTCGAAATAAAATCCTAGACAAAGCTAAGTGCCTTAATAACATCAAGATGAGAAAAAAGTAAGTGTAAGGAAATATTTTTTACTGAGAGGTTATCAGAAGTTGAAGAAGAGGAAGTGATTCCAAAGAATGGAGTCAGTCACAAAATTATTCCAGCTAAAGATTAACTTCAACAAAATGATCAAAACAATGAAGATGACAGTCAAAATGATGAGCTCAAGTAATTACTTGACGAGGAGGAATTTATGAGGAATTTCAACAGGCCCAAAAATAATTCTGAAGCTCTCCATGCTTAATCAAAAGACAAGGAGTTTCAAGAACTCTAAAAGATGAATCCAAGAGTCTCACAATTGATGGATGGAGATCAGAGCTTCTAAAAGCAAGATACTTCCAGCAAACAATCTAAGAATTTCTAGAGACTGCTTTCTCAAGGTAGCAAGCACATCAACCCGATTCATGATACTTCAGTCCTGGACTCATCAGTTATTGACAGGCCCCCTTATGATTTGGAATAAGATATGAAAAACTATATAGATGTTGACAAACCTTAATCTAACCAAGGCTCTTAAAACTCAAGCAAGAAGAGAAAGTATAATTTAATGTAAACTATTGTGAGAGAAAAAATAAATATTTATTCCTCCCATGATCCCCTTCATTAGCAAGTTTATCTTTCTATATAATAAGTATGATCAGATCTCAAACGAGTAGGAGCTAGACGTGATAAGTGTGGATGATAATGAGTAACTGAATCATACTTCAAATCAGCAAAGAGATGTGGAAATGAATGACGGCAGTACAGTTCCTGATAATTAAGCCTCCTAGAGAGCAAATTTTAAAAACTCTTATTGAATTATTTATTGCATTAGCATTAATTAATCCAAATGCACTTATCGATCAATAAAATTCGAAGAGAAAGAAGTTGAACTTATCCTAGAACCACTAAGTCAGAGATGGAATGAAGTAGGATGGGGATGATCTTGAAGAGGAGGAAAAATTCATTATTTTAGACCAGGCTAAGATCAATCCTTCAAAGCAAAACAAATAGAAATTCAATAATGAAAACAAGGATAGTCTCTTCAATAATAAATCCTAAACTAAAGCTGCTCAGAATAATAAGTAGGGCGAGGAATTTGAATTCACAGTTAATTTCAAATAAAAATTAACTCTTATCCATTTTCAAGCGTTAAATTAAAAGCAAAGTTGATCCTTTTGGGGATGAGAAGATGGAGGGAGTCACTGGAAATGGACATGGACAATTCTATTAACAATAATTACTTTATAAACATTTCATTTTATTACAATCCAAGTAGAGTTAACCTGTAAATCCTTTCAGCAGAAACTCTTAACTATCACAAAACTCTTTCTCTAAATCAAGAAACTAAGAGCTGGATTAAGATGTGAGAATTTTATATAGAGCTCTATTGTTAAAATTTGATTTGATTTTAAGAAGCCCCAGCTTTTCTTAGAGTGGTTCTAAAAATCCCTTAAAGATCAATAGAGCAAGTAACAACTTTCACTCGTAGGGTGATTTTAGAAAGGAAATATCTGAGGTCGAATTTGAAGAGTAAAAAGTGGCTTTCCATGAATTCATGCAGCTTTCTTAAGTGGATTAAAAATAATTGATTACTTTGTTCCTTAATATAAACTTGATTTTAAATACGTTTGTGGATGCTGGAGCTAAATTATACTTATATAGTTTTCATCATTACTTTAAGCATGGATAATTTCAGAAAATTGGCCTTTCAGTTTCAGGAGTAGCTAGGATTCCCATAAGCTGAATATAAGATACTCTAAGAGCCCGTTATTAAACTTAAAAATTTAAAAGCTTCATTTCATTCGAGCAACACAAATTATGAATTTGGTTTAAGGATCAAGCCATATTTGAGTATGATATATTCCAAGCGATGCAGCAAGGAAAAATTGAGTCAGCAATTATCGATAACTAAAGAGGTCAAATCTACTGCAGCTAGAAACTTTTCTAGAGGAATCAGCCAGACGGAAGCTCTAAACTGATGTGGATCTTGATGGACTTTCATATCTTATTAGAATAGCAACTTAACTTTTTAACTTTTGACTTGGAGAATGCATTTGATAGCAGTTGTAGCTTGACTGGCCCAACCTTTATTCTTCCAGATGGATCTTGCTATGAACTAACTTACATTCCCGCAATAAAAGATGGCGTTTCTTATAACAATGAATTTTTCTCTCAAATCATTCTTCAGGCAGTACCCGATAGGAATAACCAAGTAATTGAAAGGAGATTTCACGTTACCAATTAATTAAGTTTAAGCTCTTAGATATGTAATATTTTCTTTAGATACTGATTTGGAATTTATTATACCTTCAGCAGCTATTCTAAGTAAGATGGCTCTTCAATTTCGAATAAGAATTGGACTCTGCCGGATCAATTTCTTACCAGCGCGGATGAAAAGGTGATTCTGAATAGGTTCTTCAACTGCACTAACAAGCCAGATCTCAGAGTTAAATTAATGTTCGACAAAGTCATCTGCTTTGGTAAACTTCAACTTATAAATGAACTTACTTTGAATGATTCAGATGAGGTTTATCATATCGAGCCTTTGGTATATGTAAACACAAAGGAAGAAGAGATGAAGCAGCAGTTGATGTCCTAGTAAGTTCAGAACACTCAGACCAAGCTGAGAAGATCGATCAAGTCAAAGCTTAAAGAGCACAGATACAATGGTCTCGTGAATGAAGGCACCACCTGCTACTTAAACTCTCTCATTCAGACTCTCTTCATCATCAGAGCTTTCCGAAGAGCTGTCTATCATATGCCCACCAAGATTTAATTGCTAAATTGACTCTAAATAGCTTAATTTAAAGTTAGATGGATGACTTTAAGAGTATTCCTTACTGCTTGCAGAGAATATTCTACAACCTCTAGACTGGGAAGAATGCAGTGAGGACTTATGAGTTGCTGAATGCATTTGGTTGGAGCGCAGAAGAGATGAATTAACAGCACGATGTCAATGAATTTTTCCTAGTACTTAGTGATACCCTTGAGTAGTAAATGTTGAACACCCCAGTCAGCGGCACTTATGCGCAGCTGTTTGAGGGAGAGTCAGAGAACGTTATCAAATGCAAAGACGTCAATTATGAGTCAGTGAGAAGCGAGAAGTTTAACTTAAAAATAAAGATTGTCTTCATCACTAAGCTTCATCTATTTTTACAACTGCTTACAGTTGAGTATGAACGACGCAACGAGTGTGGAGGAGGCAATACAGAATTATTGCAGGTCAGAGGAACTGATAGAAGAGAATTAATATGATGCTGGTGATCTTGGAAAACAGGATGCAGACAAATTCATCCGCTTCAAAAAACTACCTCCAGTCCTTCAAATACAGATAAACAGATTTGCCTATGATATTGAACTCGACCGTATGGCGAAGATCAATTCAAGACTTAAATTCCAGGAGGTTCTTGATCTTGATTATGTTCTTGGAGGAGAAAGAGTTACCTCCTAAAATATGTATTCTCAGCCTAATGTGAAAGGCTAATTGTCTTAAAACAACGGAGTCAAATTTTTAAATCAACTTAGTAAAAATATTTACTGTCAAAAACTTGTATCACTTGCACTCAATTCTAATTCATAGAGGTGGAGTAGGAGCAGGCCATTATTATGCTTTCATCAGGCCTTCCCTAGAGGATAAATGGTTTGAATTCAACGACTCTTTGGTTGACCCTATACTTAGGTAAGCGATAATTCTATTTAAAATCCTGTAGGTCTACAGCATTAGCAGTGGGAGGCGGCGGCCCAGAAACTTATTTCGAATACCGCAAGGGCGAAGTTTTTGAGAGGGAGCGATAGACGAACACCTCTGCTTACATGTTAGTGTACGTGCGGTGACGCTGACCGGCACGAGATTATGCGTGAGATCGAGGTAGAGGACATCCCCCGCCAACTTTAAGAGAAGTTTGACGAGGAGAATTAGCTGAGCGAGTAGATCGACCGCGATTTCCGCAACCAGGAGGACTGCGGCAACGTTTACATCACCAGCTTCCAAACTATCGCCCCCTGGACTAGCGTAGACATCATGCAGGGAAAATACCACTAAATCATTTTGTATTTAGGGCGGGGAAGATAAATATGAAGGTCCCGAATTCAATGACAATGAACTCTAGAGCACAGTTTATATTTACACTCAGATTTTAATTAATATTAGAGATTGCAAATAAGAGTCCCGAAGAGTTCAAAAATGGACAAGTTGTACTAACTTCTAAGATTAAACACCAAGTATCCTGTTCAAGACTTGCTGCTGTTTCGAGTTCGAAGAATGAAGGATCAAAAAAAGTACAAGTTAATTTAAATTGGCTATTTAGCTTAGATTTAATTTGTACTTCATGCTTCCAATGATAGGAGATGAACTAAATAAGTTAGTATTCTAGACGAATCAAAAATGCATATTTTACGCTTGCAACGTGAAGAATTCAATTGAGAGGCCTATTTTGTAAAAATTCAGCTAGTAAGAGATGGGTCTGAGAACTTAATATTTCATGAGGATTCTTTAGTTCGTCAAGAGAAGAGATCTCAATGCAGAATATTTATCCTTCTATAAAAGGCAGTGCAAATAGGTGTGCTCAAAATTTTATTCACCGATTAGTTTTGTGAATCATTGAATATTCTATAGTGTGGAAGTTCGCAAAATAGGGGTTGCTTAAAATTGTTGACTCTGATGAAGAAAGCGAGGCTGAAGAGGAAAGGTCTCACGCACTAACTTAGATAAATAAGGATAGCACACTTTCCCCCGCCAGTGCTTATAGTAGAGTTGGTTCGCCTAATTTTAATTAAATGCCTGTCACTGAAATTGCGAAAGCCAATCAAGAGTCTTAAAATAAATAATTGCTTATTTAGGAACATCTTAGATGATGGACAGCGAGTTGGAAGAGGAAGAGAGGACTCTTGAGATTCAATAGACAGCAGAATTCAACAAAGGTAAAGATTAATTGCTTGAGGTTGAAAAGTTCTTAAACAAAGAAGATGGCCGACTTATTATCCTAAAATCATTCGATCACTCTTCAAAATATTCCACTTTTATATTTTAAATTCGAACCAAGGGATCTTTAAAGATCCTCTCTTCAAATAAAAGGATAGCTTTTCCTGCCAAAGTAATTAAACTTAAGATAGTTCATGCACATAGCTTTGATAGACTAGTAAATAGTACCTCTTTTAGAAGATCCATAACTTTTAGATATTTACAAGCAGTATGAAATTGTAGCAGAGTCTCGTGCATGCAGAAATTCGGAAGTAATTTAAACTAGCAATTCTAAAATGCGATTAATTAAGTATTCTTAAAGATGTAATTATTAACGCGAATGATTGGAGCTCTTAAAGACTGAAAGAGCTAAGTGACATAAGTTAGGAAATGAAAGATAACTTCTTAAGAATCTGCTTATCTGGAGATGATCTTGATATGATCTTGCTTGATTCTTTTTCAGATGGCACTGTTTTCATTTTCGTCCCACTCATACCTTTAAAATGATCATAAAATTCCTTTTCTATGATATTTGAGTATTTTTAGGGCAAATTATTCTTCTTATAAATCATAAAGAGTTTGAATTTTCCTTTGCAAGATGATGATAAAGAGCAAATAATGGAGAATAATAATTCACCCTAGCACCTCGAAAGAACTTTTGAGCTTCTGAATGATTTCTTGAATATGAAAATGCACGAAGTTTGGATAACCTCATGGAGAGCTTCACAGATAATTAGCAATCCAACAAAGTGATTGGAAAATTCAGATTCAGCTCTGATTGGACAACTAAGGACACCTTAGACTAAATAAGGTAGATCATAGCAGATGAAAGTCAGGGAGAGAGACAAATCTAAGATGGCTATCTTCAAGTCAGGTTTTACGATCAAAACTAAGATTATGAAGAGAGGTGGTCTCAGCTTGGAGACTTGGAGAAAAATATCAATCCATTCATTTCATCAGACTTCTTCATTTGCTTCAGAGAGAACAAATTCCATCTTGAGGAGTTAAACGGCAAATTACAGGTGCAAGTAACTATCTTTAAGCGGAATAATTTGAAAGGAGTCACACAGACTAAAGCTTGTAAATGAATAGACGACTGTTGCAAATCTTGTTATTAAATTTAGGCTTTATTTTATAATATGAGCTTTTGAAATGTGCAAGGAATCTATAATGAAGTGATCAAGAAATAATACTCAAATCGCTTATCATCTGCGAGTCCTAACTCAATTAAATATGATCATTAATTTAAATGAGTTTCACTCTGATGAAGACGATATGATGCACTGGGCTCTTTTTATGATGGACAAAGACAGTTGTTTTATAACTAGAGCAATCGCTTACAACGAAAAGGTGAAGACGATAAATTTACATTTTAAAGGTTGATTGTTTTTTGAAAGTCACTTATTGTACGAAGTATTTTGGTTTACTGTCGGAGTGTGAAAGAAAGAGGCTTGCTTTGAGGCTTGGTTATTTGACTAATATGGACCTAGAAGAAAAATAGCATTCAAACGCTTTGGTCTGCTGTCAAGTAGTTGATCAGTACAACAAGAGGATCTATTTAGAATGCGGTAATTTGAATTTCTAATTTAATGAGAGGATAGGAAATTGCTTTTTGGTTGTTGTCGATAGTTGGACAACTCATAAGGAAGTCGAGCTTATTTTAAAGGAGAGGATTAAGCAACTTTCCATTACTTATTCTACCAAAAGAAGCAGCACACCCTTCAAGAGTGAATGATAAATAACTAATTATTCATAAGATAAAAAGATCGTTGCCATATATTAAAAAATCAGGCATATTTTAAGAGATAGGGAGCTGGGGATATAGATTTGGAATTTGAAGATGAGGAGAGCACCTACAGCAGCTAAAAGCAGAGTAGGTTCACTTCTGATTTGATTCCTATCCATGAGCAAACCATCGACGATGCTACCATCCACTAATAAATGTAGCTAATTTAATGATATCTTGCTTAACCATGAGCTATCTGGAATTCTACACCTCAGGAAGAAGAAGCACAAACTACAATGCTTTGAAGCTTGTGGAGATCTCCTCCAGAGATATGGAATTGTCACTCTCCTCAGTTCATTACAACAAGTCCATTCATTAGTAAGTGCAAAATACTTATAAAATTGCATTAAGTGAGAGTTAATTGTCTACTTGGCTATGGAGGTAGGCTTGATCTACGAAGATGATGAAAATTTTAAGTCAAACAGTGGAGTGGGAGGTGGCAGAGGATTAAAGATCAAGGCTCAAAACTCACTCGGTGGGTAATCAAACTCTAAAGCTAATCCATATGAGACTGAAAATGATAATGAGAACTAGAATATTTACGAATGAGAATTAAGAATGTTGAATTAAACGAAGATTATGCCAAGTTAATAGTTTGATGTCTTGTTCTACAAATAAAAGCTGAATTCTCTCCAATAAATATGAGGCTTCAAAGCCTTATTACAAAGTTAAGCTTAATATTTTCAAGATTTAATTCCATAATTATAATTAATCTCTCCTTTTCTCTATTTTTGCTTTTTAATAAATTCTTAGAAACTTATTTCGAGTACCTCATGGGCGAAGTTTATGAAAGAGATTGATAGACAAACACCTCTGCTTACATGCTAGTGTACGTGCGGGACGCCGACCGGCACGAGATTATGCGTGAGATCGAGGTAGAGGACATCCCTCGCCAACTTTAAGAGAAGTTCGATGAGGAGAATTAGCTGAGCGAGTAGATCGACCGGGATTTCCGCAACCAGGAGGACTGCGGCAACGTTTACATCACCAGCTTCCAAACTATCGCCCCCTGGACTAGCGTAGACATCATGCAAACTTTGAATATCTTTTCTTATTTCTAAAATTTTGAAACTATGAATGACTTCTATCAGTCTACTTAATTTAGTGAGAATGAGGAGTAACGATTCATAAATTAGCAAGATATAAAAATATCTATTTGAAATTAGATTAGCTTTAAGGATGCCTAAGATATATTATGTTTTGTCTTGCTTTTATCTTAGAAACTTTTTAAAAGAAATCAACCCTAGAGGAACTCTATAAGATAGTAAGGTTAAACACTGGGATTAGTGAGAAAGATCTTCTGATTTACAAAGTGCGCAGAATGAATCCATCTCTCAGGTTAAAAATAGATTTTGAACTTAGATTTTCTCGGAATTAAATTAAAGGTATGTGTTAACTCCAATCCTGGCGAATGACATGAGCAAAGGCATTTTCCTAGGAAACAATCTAAAAGCAGTGTTCTATGTGACTAGCGTTAGTCAGCCCTTAAAGAAACCAATCCTAGTTCCATTCACTAGAGAAGAACAAGGTTTGAGAGTTCGGTACTTTACTCGCATTATGGACTTTGTGAAGAGGAGGGACCTCAACTACCACTATCTCACTTTCTATAGGGAAAAATGCAAACAAGTCCTAATTTATTATTGTCTTACACTGAGGAGTATTGAAGTATATTTTATATTACAAGTCTGGCGTTTTTCAAAGCAAGACATCATTAAAATTGCAGAAAGCGAGTCAGATAATGAATAAAGCTCAGGCGAAGATGCTCTCAGTAATCATGAAGGATTTTAGAGATACAGCAATAGTAACCACAATAACAACTCCCCTAATGAATTAGCGAGAAGATTCCAAGGTCATGATGAAGTCATGGATGAGATAGATCATGGGTAGCAAAAAGAGAATCATGATGAATAAGAAGTTGACAAAGAGGAACTAAAGCTCGTAATTATCAAGACTTTCACTCAATTCAAATATATTGCATCTTAATGAAATTTGTGGGAGACTTTTGATAGGAAAAACAAGGCACTGAACATACAAGGGCAGTTGATGCTTCCTAATGACTTGTCTCTTGAATAAATGATGCAAGCCTGTATTGAGCACGGTTTAGTTCCACTTCTTTAAAATCTAGAGTAACAAAGTCTTGTCGACTAGTACTGCATAGTTTTGGAGAGAAACTGCTCTCAGACATTTAAGATCAAGCAAAATATTTCAGTTCAATAGCCCCTAAATTAAATTTATGATCATTCCTATTTAATGTCTTCTTATAAATGATTACGAAAAGAGCCTATCCAGGTTCAAGGAAATAAATGGTTTAGCTAATGATCAAACTGCATACGTTGAATTTATTATTCTAATACGAGAATATTTTGACTCATGATTGAATTCAACAAGGAAGAAGGAGATTTGAGGACTCTACTACTAGACTCATTTATGGACGGGTCTTGCTTCATTTTCATGCCTACCAAAGTATAAAATTGTATTTTCTTTTCACCCTAATGAATTAAAGAGGATGATGACTTTCATATAGAAGGCTAAATGAATTAAGGGGGCTCTACTCTTGAGCAAAGACTAGAAGAGCTGAGAGAGCTCATCTAATTTTAGGATACTGAGATGTGGCTGAATATAAAGGAGGTTTCAGATTTGAATAATAAAATTACCCACTTGGGGAAGCACCAATTCTCTTGTGGGTGGACTGCTGCTGATGCAATCAATAAGATTAGAGAAGTACTTGCACTAGAGTAAAATGGGTTCAGACAAGTTCAAGACGGCTACATATAGCTTCTCCACTAGGAGACAGAAGATGGAGCTGCAGTAGCCACTCAAGACAGGTGGCTCTAGAAAGATGAGTTGGATCTTCTAATAGTGATATTTCGCTATTTATAGGCAAGCGTTTTTAAATAGAACGATTCCTTGAGGATTACACTGTGACTTTCAAAGTCAACTAGTTTCATATCGAAGAACTCTATAACCAGATACAAATATTTATACTCTTCATTATGATTAAGAGCGGGGGGTGAAGTATCTTCTATTTTTTAATATACAGGCAACAGTCACCATATTCAAGCAAAACAATCTCAAAGGAGTCACTCTCACTAAATTACACCCAAAGCAAGCGGCAGTCGGTTACTCTATTCATTTTAATATTAAAAATGAGCTAGTTACCTTAGCAACTACTATTTCGTAAACTACATCAAGCCCAAGTATGTCCAGCCAAAGTTGAAACACAAGTTCTAATTTAAGACTCTTCATATACTTAGACTTCAATTATTTAAATTCTCGGATGATGAGGAGAAGAATCACTGGGTCATGTCTGTCATGCATAGAGAAAGTTCAATCATTGTTAAAACTCTAAGCTTAAAGGAGCCTGTTGCTCCCTTAAACCAAGAGCAACCTTATGATTTCTAAATTTATTGGTATGCTACTAAATTAAGTTTTACTAATCGAATGCAAGAATAAAGGCTGGGCTCTGAGGATGTCTTACTTGTATGATGATGATCTCGGAGCCTTGCGGAATTAGAACAGCATCCCTATGGCACTAAGTTGCCAAGTATACGATCAGTACTCTTACAGGATTTTAAATTCTACTACTGCTTATTATTTGAGATCGGGAGCTCATTCTTGATGATAGTGGATAGTAACTACAGCATAGAAGAGGTGGAAATAGCTATCAAAGATAGAGTTAAACTTCTAAAGATATAGCACTCAGTGCGCAGATTCCTATCATCTAAGAACAAAATTAATTTGATGGTATAATCAGTCCTATAGAGTTTTTTTATTGTAAGAAAAAAGACTAAGTTGATTAAGAACAAGAGGACGAGGAGAACACATATTGCAGTGAGAAAGAATCCGACGATTTCATGCCTCTCGTTGAACCTATCATAGAAGATGGAATTTATTATCATTGATGTATTCAGAATATGCTTCATTACACATTTTATGGAAGGCTGTATTACTTGGAATTTGCAGCAACGAGAAGGTAGATCGATTACAGCTAGATCACTCTCAAGGAAATTTCTGAGGATGATAAAGAGCGTTCACTCTTTGACTTGTCGACCAAGCACTGCTCTATTCGAAATTAACAATTTTTCATAACTGCTTGAAATCATTTTTTTGGACAATTTTAATTCGGCACTTTGGACTGGAAGTAGATGTGTTATATGAGGATGACGATAAGCTTCAACAAGCTCAAAATGGAGCAAGGAATCAAGGTCTCAAATTCAAAACACATACGGATCCAGAGCCACCTCTAAGTAATGACGAGGAGTAGAATCAAGTTTCCTGCTCAGGGCCTACTTAGGTCAATAAAATTGATTATAGACATAAATTTTTAATAAGTCCTACCTTGATTCAGAATATCAAGTTGATAAGGCTTTGAATTATCAGGTTTGGAAAATTTCAAGTAATCTGGTTTTTTTAATTAAGTGTTAAGAATTTCTAATCTCACTTTCATTATTTTTCTACTTCATTTGATATAAGTCTGATAGCTCTATAAATCGAAATTATAAAGAATAAGAATAATTTCAAAATGAATAGCTACTAGCATCAATTCGATAAGGTGGTTCACTCCAAAAAGGCAGAGACTATGGACGCACCTATCATCCCTAATGAAGTGCTTGAGGAGATAGAAAATGCTTTTGGCTTATTTGACTCTGATGGTTCTGGTTTGATAAACCCGCAACATATGCTCCAGACTTTTGAAAAACTAGGACTTCAAAAGGAAAGATCAAGCATCTACTATCTCATTCAAAGCATGCCGTTAAAGATTTTAATCTTGCAAAATTATTCTATGTTTAGCATGTGCACTCCAGATAATATTCAGGACGGCTTGAGCTACGAGCAGTTCATGACTCTGACATATCAATATTACTCAGATCGCTACTCACGCGATGGTCTGAAAAGAATCTTCCAGCTGTTCGATGAGGATAACATAGGAAAGATAACTAGAGACAGTTTCCGCAAGATGGCCACTACACTAGACATATTTGTGAACAAGGATGAATTGGATGAGATCTTTGCTAGGGCGAGCAGTGATGGCGGGTATATATCCTACAATGACTTTGAGTTCTTCATGAGGAAGGATGATGTCAAGTGAGGGGGGAAAACTCATTTAATGAATCCATCGAATATTGGAAACTGATTTGTAATCATAATTTCATAAATCATCTTTAAATGGAAAATTTAGATTCATTACATTTTTCTCTAGCTGTAGAGATATAGCAGATATTTTTAATAGAGAAATAAATAGGCTGAAAATTAATTTATAAATGATTACGCCTTCAGCATTTGGCACTAGCTCAGCTATGAATTAGTTTGCGCAGAGTAATTAAAATTCAAACATAAAAGTGGCTGTGAGGATAAGGCCTCTCCTCCAAGATGAAAAATAAAGAAGCTCATAGTCCTCCAAAGTAAAAGCTGTAACCGAAATCGGTTAAATTAGGTAAGTCATAACTTAATACAGGTTTTTTATTTCTATTTCAATATGAGATAAAGCATTTGATTTATTCTCTCTGTAGAGTATAAAATGAAAAGCAAGGCGGGTAGAAGTTATTCAGATTCGACTAAGTATTTGACGAATCCTCAACTCAAGAAGATATCTTCAATAAGACTCAGATTGGCAATATGATCTCTCAAGTTATTTCAGTAAGTAAAGCCATAATTTCCCAACTATATGCCTTTCCTTTGACCTTTATCTTAAGGGAGTTATATTTATTTTGATAGGGATTTAACGCGACGCTGTTCGTGTATGGCTAGACAGGCAGTGGCAAAACATTTCAGTATGGAGGGGTACCAGTATGCGCCTTTGAATCCCCAGAAACCTCATAAACTAGTGCCTGTCATAACCCAGGAAATCAAAAGTGCAAACAGCGAAGAAGGGGTTTTATTCCCAGAGCAATAAGGGAATTATTAAAAGTATTATTATGGCTTCATATTTTGCGAAGAAATTAATTGGAATTATTTAGACAAATAAGCAGCAAGAAGCATGAGTTGCAGTAGATTTCATCATCTCAAGACCCCTCTCTCAGTATATAAATATCCACCTCCTTAACAATGCTAATTTAGAATAAAACAACAAGATTAGTGTCACTTGTTCCTACATGCAACTTTATAATGAGAGGATTTACGATCTGCTGAATACTGATATCTACAAAACTCATTAGAATAAGTAACTAGATAAACTTCCAGGGCTTAAAATCAAATGGAACGGCTCTTAAGAGGATGTGACTGTAGAGAATCTTAGTTATTAGAGTATATTCTCTTAACTATAATCTGTTTGCATTTGACTGCACAACAGAGTAAGACGCTCTAAATTACTTTTGGCAGGGTTTGAAAAATAAACTGATGGCTTCTCATCGCATTAACAACTCCAGCAGTCGTTCCCACTGCATCCTTACTCTGACTGTGTCCCAGGTCGATACAAGAAATCCAGACAGCAATTAAATAGTCAGCAAACTCTAGCTAGTGGATTTAGCAGGCAGTGAAAGACAAAGCACAGTTGAAGGTATGGGAAAGGATAACTAGATGACTAAGGAAAGCATTGAAATAAACAAGAGTTTGTTCACTCTCAGACAAGTCATAACCGCCCTAACTGAAAACAGCAGCATTAAAGAATATTATGAATACACTTTAAAGTTTATTCAAAGCATTTAGTAAGCTTCTCGAATGAATGGTACAGGTGCAATTGGACTAAACTCTAATAACTTCGCATATGTTCCTTACCGCGAATCTAAACTCACCACCTTACTTAGAAATTCACTGGGAGGCAACTCTTACACTCTTATGCTAGCTTGCCTCACCCCTTTGGACGATTATCTAGAGGAAAACATTTCCACTTTAAACTATGCAAGCAGAGCTTAGAATATAAGTAACGTACCCGTACTTAATCAAGATCCACGTTTGAAACTGATTTAAGAGCAGAAGAGAGTAATTGAGAGACTTCAAAGGGAGCTTAAGATGGCCAACGATCAAATAAAGTTCCTTACTATGTAAAACCAAACGATGACCAGTGGCTTTAACTTTGGAAGCTAGTTGGGTCCAACTAGTGTTATCGGGAAGAAGCAGTAGAGTTTGATCAGTGGATGAGGTGGTAACAATGAAATTTACAACTGAAGAGAGGCAGTTTAGGGGAAAAGAAGAAATTACCCAGAATATTACAACTGGAGATTTAGTGCTTATTTTTTTAAATGATTTCATTTTCTTTTAGATGGCAAAGTGACCATCAACAATAACTACAACTCGAATCTGATTGCAATCATCAATAACAAATAGCATGATGAAGGAATTCAGAGTCCAAATAAGAATGGATTTTAATTGAGGTCTCAGAGTCCTATCTCTTCAAACGATCTATTCCATTTTTTTTGTGTAAATTTTAAATTAGTAGGATCCCTAAGAAATCCAACCGACTACTGCTAGACACCAGTAACCGACAGTGCTTCCTAGTATTAATAATAAGTCAGGCGTAAATTCAATCAAGCCTGAGAGTGAGAACTAGAATATCAAATCACTCTCCTCTAAGCAAGTATTTAATTTTTAAAAAGGAGAATCTGAAGTTTGTCAAATTAATTTTACTAAATAAAAATAAGAGAAACAAATTGTAATTCAAAATAGAAGCATTTATTCTTTATCTTTGATATTAATTGTCTCATCTATATATTTTTATAAAGGAGTTTTTAAATTACCAATGAACCAGCCTAAATTTCTACAAGATTTTAGTTGATAATTTACCGAATTATTTGAGGAATACCTCAAATGCAATAGATGTAAGAGAAGCAAAGCTTTGAAGTATCAGACAAGTAGCAATAACTCAACACTGACATGTAGTCTTTTATAAAGTAAAAACAAGACGCTCTAAAGAATCTAAACTCTGCCTTTGGGGCTATAAGTTCACAACCACTTCAACCCGCCTCTAATCTCAATTCTAAACTCTTACTTGGCTAGAATGCCACAGATAGACTCATCTTTATTGAAATATATCCACTTTTTGTTTTGACTAATTCTCTTTTTGGTATCTTTAGCATAAATATGATAAAGGAGGTGCTGTAAGCCAATCTCCAGTTAAGAGAGGAGGTATTGAGCCTTTCTCAATAGAGCGAGCAAACTTCCCTTTAAAACTTCCAACTCACCAATGAAAATGAGGATCTGAGAGACAGACTCTACCTTCTCACTCAAGAAAGGGGCTATGAGATAGAGTACCAGTAGTACCTACCCAGAGTGATAGACTTCGATTAGGAAATATCCAAAGTTGTGAGGCATGCCAGGGAAGTAGATTTCAAAGTGAGGATGCCAAAAAGATAATCCCCATAGGACTCTGATGCAGAGGACAGTGAATTAGATCCGATTAAGGAAGTAAAGAAGACTATTTTGAGTCATATCTTCTTATTAAGAAAAGAGAATCGACACCTACTACAGTGAAAATTATAAAGTAGCAATTTATAATGTAATGATATACTTAAGAGGATAGAGAATCTTGAGCTATAGAATAATATGTCCTAGTATAGAAAGAAGAAAGAAGAATAATTTGATACTTCGCAGGTTATAATAGGTATGTCTAAGTAGAAGAAATCTTCTCGCCCTGCTTCTGATCAAAGATTTGAAGATAAGGAGATCAGCTCTCAGGAAATAAAACTCAAACCTTAAAATTACAGCAGCATCTTAGCTTCATAGTAAAGTTTCAAAGCTAAATCACCTCAAAAGCGTGAAGCAGTTAATAGATCAGTGCAACTACCTCCACAAAACTATCATCAGAGTCACATATTTGTTCTCATTACTATTATAAACTTAGATTCTAGGATTCTTCAAATTTAATCTAAGGATAGTCAACCCTCTGAGGGCTACATCGGCGATAATCATAAGTAGCTGTAGCTTTAAACAAAGATGCATCACTCTTACAAGGATGAGGACAGCTACGAGAACGAAGAATTCGAGCAAGATACTTATATTAGAGCGAACTTGAATAGTCCTACTCAAGTGTTATCTGCAGCTAACTCTCAAGCCTTGAGATCTTAACAGTCAAGTACTACTACTGCTCGAACTATAAGAAATCTGTAGCTTATAAAGCAGAGCAGAGAGCTCACTTCTCAGTCTGTGCTTGTGAATAACAACGAAGCCAGTGATAGCCAAGAGTAAAGAGAGAATATGAGAAGTGGTTAGAGTAGTCAGTTTAGAATCACTGACACTTCTAAAAGTGGGATGGGATAGTAAAGGAAAAATTAAAGTCAGAGGAATGCTTCTTATCAGTTAAATGAATTTAACCATAGCAGAGGAGCAGATAATTAAAACTTAACTTTGCATAAATATGATCTTAATGTTTCATAACTCAAACTACTAATCTGAAAGAGAACGCTCTTAGCCCTCAACAAGCAGTGGAAGCTAACTTATTAAAAAGCGCTCACTTAGACCCCAGTTAGATAAAAGCCTAGATTCAGCACTCCTACTTTCAAAACAAGGGAATCAAGTGAATACTTTGACCAATAGTAGATTTATAGACTAGTAGTTGAACTCACCTGCATTTGATGACTCCTCTGATAAAAGCAGCAAAAACAAGAAGATCAAAGGACTGAGAAAGAAACTTGATTTGAATTACGAAGTTTAGGATGCCAAAAGTATGAGGGTTTCAAAATCTAGATTATAATCTCAAGATTTGTATCAGCAGAAGGATGTGAGAGAGTAAGCAGCTAATCAAATGGTAGAATCTTTATCTATTTTAGTGTTGTTCAATTTTTTATTAAGAAAATAAGAAGAAAAAGATCTTCAAGAATGCGCAATCTAGCGATTATATAGATCTAGGAAGTTGTTTATTATATATGAGATAATCATTTTAACTTTATAGCAAGTCATCTCTCCTCAAACCAAAAGATCAACAAAGACATCAACACTATACGTGAGGATTCGAGAGATTAAAATAATTTATGATTTTATTTAGAGATAACGATCTTTGCAGCCTAGACTAGGTGTCGACACTAAACATCGATCTGAATCGAAAGAGGCAACAATAAACCAGGAGCTAGCTTCCCTAATCTCATGAGGAGAGCGCTTTATAATCTCTTCATTAGGATGCTACTACTCAAGGTAAGAGAGATAGATCGCCCCTTGCTAGTTCGTAGCTCGCTATGAATGAAGATACAAATAATTTTATTGTCGCTTTCATTAAAATTGAAGGTGCCAAAGCTCTTAATACTTCGCATTATAAATGGGTAAGGAAGCAGCCATTACAGAAGCAGTAGTAAAAATAGTCAGTTCCTAGCTAATCTGAGCAAGGTTGAAGGTGTGAATGTGAGTACGATAGGTTCAAACTACTCTCATAATATTTCATTTCTTAATGCTTTAACACTTATATTCTATACTCTTCTTTGAATTTTAACATGAGTTCAGCTAAAAAGAATCTGCCAAAGACTAAGAACTCCTAAGCTTTTGTAAAAGGCCAGCTTTCTATATTTTAAAAGTGAAATTCTGTTTAGCTTAAAGCAGATATATAATTCATTATAGATATTTCTTAGACTCTTGATGATTTGATGTATTAGAATTTATCTTTTTTGAGATTATGCTTTTTAAAATATTAGATTGGGTAAGATTATAATAAGGAGCTGATTATAAAATGGGAAACAGGAATGTGCGATATAACGCAGCGATCGGAGTGAACTCTGAGTGTCCCATCTGTGGCATACTTTTTATAAAGACTTATACTCATGGCTATGTAAGTAAATAGGAGACTATGTTCAATAGAGTCTTCTCGCACTCTTCTTATGAAAATGGAATAATAAATATGAGACTAAAAAACTTCTATGACCATCAAAGTTATGAGCATAAATAATCGACCAATAACTTAAGAGATTCATATTCTGGATAGAATGATGTTCACAATTTTCTTTTAGGTGAATAGTCATATTGACGAGTGCATGAAGGATCCAAGCAAAGGCAAGGAGAAATAAAAGCTCAAAAAGATAGAGAGTAAGTGGAGTAATACAACAGCAACGAATTCGAGAGGATATTTACTCTCGTTTTCAATTGGATAGCTTCTCCAACTTTTAATTTCTGACCGAGAAGAATCTATCCTTATCCAGTGCTTCTAATTATCAATTTAAGGGTTTACTTAACAAGGATATTGTGCATTTTTCCTAACCAATTTACAAGAATTTTAAATCAAACTATAGATGAATTCAACGAGAAGGGAACAAGCTTGAACTTTTTGGTTCAAAGAGACGAGTTCGGAGAGTCGAAGATTATGACTGTGAGGAACAGCGGACCAGTTCTCACTTCAGACGAGGTCCAGCGAATACAACTAATGACAGAGACTGAGATCAGATAGAGGGGAACCAGAGATAAGCTAATTTGGTTCAATCACAAGATAGATTAGAACACTCACGATTTTACAGCTGGCTTTAATGAAGTCAAAATCAATAGAGAGAACTTGATTTAGGATTCCATGGATTAGTTCCTCAAAATTTAAGACCTGCGAAAGGTAAACTATCTTCTAACCTTATAAGAACTATCCTTAATCATATTCTGTAGGAGCTAAAAATAACCTTCGTAAATGAGCTATCCAAGGACGCTGGGGGGCTTTCTAGAGAGTATTTCTCAACTTTGATGCAGGAACTACTTTCCCCAAACCTAGGACTATTTACCTCAGCGAACACGTCTGAATTCTCCTACAGAGTGAATGAAGACTCTCGCCATATAGATAATTACCTGACTTTGTTCTACTTCTTTAGATACATTAATTTATAACAAGTTTTATCATTTGCTTCTTTGGAAAAATTCTTGGGAAAGCACTTTTCGATCGCATACCTATAAATGTGTGCCTCAATAAAAGTATCTTCAAGGCACTTGTAGGAGAGACTAAAGAAGCTGATTATAAGCAGCTGGATGAGTTCAAAAGTGTGGATTTTAATGTAAGACTGAACTTTTTATCTCTTCACTTTTCTTATCTACACACTAAGAAGACTATGATATATATTCTAATGATGCTTATAGATATACAACAGCTTGAAATTCTTCCGTGATAACGAGCTAAGCAAATACGAAGACATCATTGAGTAGTACTTCACGACTGAATTACAATCTAATATGGCAGATCCCAATGGAGACAATACTATAGAGCTCATGCCAAACGGGCGAAATATCAGAGTTACCGACTAAAATAAGCAAGACTTCATCACTAAGAATGTATTATCGTATGATGTTCACATTTTATGAAAGAAATGCCACTACATAGGGTATTTATCCACTCAAGAGTAGATTGACAGCCTGACAGAGGGTTTCTTCAAGGTCATTCCTCGAAACTAAGTGAGCATTTTTAACACAGATGAGTTAGAAGCGGCTATTTGTGGCAACCCACGAATAGAACTCAGCGACTGGAAGGCTAACACTGAATTATGCTGTGATCATAAATATTTTCTTGTTAATTGAATTGAAAGGATTTAATTCTTGGAGTCACACTGTAGCTAATTTTTGGGCGGTAATGGACACCTTCAATCAAAAGCAGCTGCAAACATTCTTCAGTTTTGTACAGGTACGAGCAGAGTTCCTCTGGGTGGTTTTAGGTCTCTGGAGTCAAACAGAGGCGAGAAGTCCAAGTTCTGTCTCCAGAAAGTCAGCTATCAAAACTTCAAGGGAGCGATGGGCAACCTGCCAAGAGCACACACTTGCTTTAACAGACTTGATCTGCCAAGGTATCCCACCTTACAAGCACATGAAAGAGGCTCTAGAATACATCGCCAATAATGAAATAAGAGGCTTTGGACTTGATGAATGAACAACTGCTAATAATCTCTTGCTAAAGCAATAGGTAGTTTAAAAGTTAAAAATCAAATTTTAAGATGCCTTTACTCTTTACTGTGTGGAATAAACAAGGAGCAATACTTCTATGAGGGCTTTATCTTTCAATAAATATATGGTGTGTAACATATTACTTACTTTGAAGTTTTATATCTTTATGAGTAAAGGAAATTTCCAGGACTGCTTGTATTAAGCTTCATGCGAATGAGTAATTATAGGGCTCTATTATTGGGAGTAAATTATAATAAATCAATAAGACTCTTTTAAAATGATTCAAAGATAAGGCTCTTTCACTTAAGACCGCCTGGCAAAGAGGAACTGTTTTTGGATATTCTCCCTTTAGACTGGCATCCAAATGCTTATCCTAGTTGACTTCATAGCTCTTCTAGCTCTAATTGGATTCTTCTTCACTTCCACACTTAATGATCTCAGAACGAACAAAAACAGAAAAGGATATATCGCCTTCGATAAGTTAAATCATAATTTGCTTATAATAGAAAGAGTAAATTTCATTCGAGGTGATCACGGATGGACTTATAATTCTGCTGTTCGGGTGCAAGTGCTACACCGGTTTCTAATTCCTCAGCTTCTCATGCTGCCCAGGAAGAACCAAGGCAAGACGCCAAGCCACTTCTCGCTCGGGCACCGTAAGAGGCCACACTCAGACCAGTGCCGACCGTAACTTGTATGGAATTGAAAACGAAGAAATCAATCCATTCGTTTTTAAGATCTATAGATGTAGAGTTTAGAAGTTCAAGCTAATTTCTGACGCTCATTTTTAGTGAAAGAAGCCATCCTCCATTAGGATAAGTTTAAGATGGCAAAGACCAAGAACGAGCGAAGACACCTCAACCACTACTTCATATTCTCCGTGGTCACCTACTTCTTCACCATCATCCAGAATCTCTCTCTGCATTAATTGCTTTGTAAAAATAGTCTGCTGTTCATCTTCCTCTTTGAGAAGGACATGCTAATAAAGGTAGGAGTGCTAGCAGGCTTTCGCCTTCATGGCCCTCATCTACGTCAAATGAAGATTTACCAGTTGCTCTAAGAGAAAGACACTGAGCTCCGCTTCCGCTCCATCAAGCGCGGCATCGATCAGGTCGACACCCTCGGCAGTGAAGACAGAGACAGTGAACGTGGAGATAGCTTCAAACAGCCACGAAGCAACAAAGGCTCTAAAGTAGACCAGGAATACAACCCTCCAGTTGAGGAAACATCTGTTATAACATTAAAAGGTTCCATATTACAAAATTTTTGTCTTATCTACTAACAGAAGCTACAAAGTCAGAAACTAAATGGAATGAATGGATGAAGGCAATGAGTGCCTCTCTTAAAGTAAAGTAAGCGATGAATAGTATGCGATTAGTTTCTTATCATCTTCATTATCAATCTTCCTCTCTATCTTTGTATCAGTATGAAGTTCATGAGATAGAGTGTGTTCTTTAAAGTAAATACATAAACTTAGGAGAAGGAGGGAGGGAGATACACTCCCCATCGCTGTACTCTCATTATAAGTGTAAACATATCAGCTTTCACCATCTTAAACTAGGCCAGCTCAGAAGTCGTGGTCGGAGCCTTCCTCCTCATCATCATCTACCTGGCCGTCATCTTGATCGTCACCTTCTTCCTCGTCATCATCTTCTCCAACATCCTCATCGTCATCGTCGTCAGGTTGAAGACCGCCCTCAGCCTTGAGGTTCTTACCACCACCAACTGCAGCCTTGGGACCAAAGCCGGTTCTGGTCTCTCTCATGTCGTTGAACAACTTGTCCTTCTGCTTCTTTTGACCTGCACCAGCGTCTTCATCGTCATCGTTAAAGATTTCCTCATTCTCTGCCTCGTGGTGGCCCCTCTGGATAGCTTGAATTACCTTATCCTTCTCTTTTTGATCTATGTGATCCTGAAGATTGTACTTATCCAACTCGTACTCTAGGTAATCGATGTTGGCAAACTTCTCGACGTAGATCATATAGAAGCGCTCCAGCTCAGATTCCAATCGCTCGTACTCCTCCTAGTATTCAGGCTTCACGTTTTCGATACCCTTCATGCGTTTCTCAGCGCGCTCAAGCTCTTGTCGGCGACGCTTAATCTTAGAGTCCAACTCACCCTCATCCAAGCGTAACTGCTTCACAGTGTCTTCCATCTCGTTCATCTTACGAGTCTGCTGGCTGCAATCTGAATATAACATTACAGAATTGATTTGCTGGTCGATGATGTTTCTAATGCACTTCTCGATGTACTGTTGCTCAGTGTTGGTGTCCAGGTTCCTGGAGATGGAGTCAAGGAACTCAAGAGCCTTATCTCTAGACTCTCTCAGTTCCTCATTTAAAACTGTAGATAGGCACATATACTTTAATTCCTTCTCCTATCCTAGGAGATCGAAGAGCTTAGCTCCTGACTCTGTGATTTCAGAGGCGAGAGTTCTAGCAGCCTTCAGGTTATGAAGCTTGGATGACATGTTGAAGTCCATGAGGGCTCCAGCGTTTTCATCCTCTTCGGTCTGTTGACTTGATTGCATCACATATATTTATCCTATTTTAAATAGAGCATGGCTTTGTACATCATTTGTGCGATTTTGAGCATCTCCTTCACTGCATATCCTTGCGCCTCATAAAGACGCTTTGGATTGAGAGTGACTTTCAAATTATAGCTGATTATGTATCATAAATTATTCTGAGTGATTCTAGCCTTGGAGGCGAAGAGTTGACAGACGCTTCTAATAAAGAGCACTCTGTCCTTCTCCTCCTCGATGTCGTCTGAGATATCAGCCTTTGGATCGTATCTGTGTGCGAACCAATACAAGATGTCAGCCACCAACTCGAAATTGGGTGTGATTTAATTCGGGCATTTCATTTCTTGAATGAAGTAATAAATTGGGGTCTCTGAAGTTCTCAATGGAGATGTTTCGGTGATAGCCGAGGGAACGCATGATCTCGCAAAAATTACGAAGCTCTCTGTACGACATTAGTATCGAGTGAGTATTTTTCTAATTTAAATTTATGATTTCAAATCATTCCAAAGCATCTCGCTCTCTAAGCTAGGATTCAATAACTAGCAAGTGAGGGAATAAAATAATAATTGTGCTACTTGTAGTCTAATTATACCTCATCAATTTGTACTCCTTTCGTAGTAGCTGAACTAGATATATTGAGAATAATATATATACTATGCTTAAATTCAAAGTGGACGCAGAATTGTGGTTAAGACTTAATTTGAGAAGAGATTGCAAAATTGATAAGGCTTTTTATAAATTTTAAGTTTCTAAGAAGTTCCAGAATTTGGAAAATACTCTCAATTGATCACATTATCTTTAAACATAAGTACTTAATGGTATAGAATAAGACAAATTAACTTTTAATGTTTTAATTCATTATTATAGCAAACTGCTAAAGAGCTAAGAGTTAGCAAGACACCGCGCCGATTATCCGGACGGCAAACAAAAGCCTTGCCTTAATAAAAATAGAATTAATTTTATAAAATAAGACTTTCTGGCCATTAACTTTCAGCTTTTTATTTGCCCTTCTTTGGTTCCAATGATATATATAGAAGCAAGAATTTATGAAGTTTGGATATTTTATTCAGATAAATTTCATTTTCTTTTGCAACTTATTTATTTGAGAAAAATAATTATAAAGTCCTTCTTCGCAAAGTATTTAAATGTGAGATTGTTTGAAATTAAATATGAGTTTTTAAGTTACGCAAGTCTATTCATAATATCCTTGAGTCTTTAAATTTTGTGAGGGAACAAGGATTCTAAGAAATTATTGCTTTTAAGATTTAAGACTCGAAGAAGCTAGTTGAGGAAGTTAATACTAATATATATATATTTTGGATAGCCAGCTACTGAAATATCCAAGGAGAGAAAAGATGTCCACAAGGGATTTAAATGGGAGATAGCTAAAAATAATCCGACACTAGTTTTAAGCTTATACTCAATTACATATATTACGAAAATACTTTCAAAAAATATCATCATTCTTAAAATAGATTCTTCTTTCAGGAATAATGGAAGCATAATTATAATAGGTTGATAAGTTATGTTGGTAGTCTGAAAGCCAGAAATTTATACTTTATAATTTGGTTGGTTCATATGACTTAACGGGATATTGGATGACTTGATTGATACCTATTTCTTCACTGACTCGGCTTATAAACCCTAGCTCTTAATTTTATGCTTGGTCTACAAGCCTTACAGTAAGTCCTAGATTTCAGGTGTCTCTTAATCTGTTAGTCAAGCATAAAAGGAATTCATTATTAAATAGTCAATTTTAAGCATTCATAGAGTCTTTTAGGAAGTCTTGAAATTATCAGAAGGATGAGAATCCTCTCTGCTCATTAAAATATTTAATAGACATTAAATAAAGATGTATTTTTATCATAAATTAGGTGATTAGTGAATAGTTGTTGGTCGGTAGATGAGTTAATCTACTTGTGTTAATAATAGTACGAAGCTTTCCCAGTTGTGTAGTTACATCTCTTAGCGCTAGCTTTATTATTCAAAGAATCTTATCTTATATAGAACTTTTAACTGCCTCAAATCCAAATGGTTTTGGCCTCTCACTTTCATATTCAGAGAAAATTTAAAAGTCTATGAATGAGTTATATAGATTAGAGCGAGATGTTGAGAGGGGCGAAGCCAGTCTCTTTTAAGATGATTCTTCCCCAGAGAAGATCTGTAGTTGCAGTGGCTGCTCCTTAGCGTTGAATGATATGCTAGATTTGAGCTAGTTGATTTCATACTATTAGTTGGGTTATTAATCCATATTTGAATGGTGGTAGCTAAACTTCAACAATATTCATTTCACTGAATACTCTTCCTCAAATTACAAAAGATCAATTATTTTCTGAACAAAAATATTTAATGAAAGTTTAGTTGTTGGAGCAAAACAAGCCCGGCCATCACTTTTGATTTTAGTAAACTATTTGATCAACCCCTAATCCACCGATTGATAGCTAGGGAGATTCAAGTGTTAAAGAGCTGAAGGATTTGAAGATGGCTTTCCTTACTTCATACCCTGAAAATACCTCATAATTGAATTTCTCTTCTCTTTAAATGAAAAGACGGCATTTTAGAAGAGCGTATGTTATAAGTGAATCCCTATGCTTTAGTGATAGGAGTCTTGCTTTGGCTGAGGTATAGAGGTTAATTCTATACACTACCGACTGATGAGTTGCTGAGTTTATAACTCGGCTGCGTAGAATTTGTAAGGGATATAGTTGAGGGCCCTGCTGCCAATCTATGTTTGGAGATTGAGTCTCTTAAGTCTTCTCTCATGCATTTATTCATGCTGAGCTCTTCATTAAGGAAGGAGAGATGCTCGGCATCTTGAGTGAGTTAGAATTATCATAAGTCTAGCCAAACTTGAGAGAGATCTTCAAGCCCTGGATTAAAACATTTTAAGCAAGCCAAATGAATTTTGTTATCTTAGTGGTCAGTTATTTGATCATGGGCTTGCTCACTATTATATAACTTGGAGTGCAGGGTATCAGTTATTTCTGGTTAGATAACGCAAGAACTTTCAAGGCTGCCACTACACTTTTCATCGAAGTACTCTAGCTTGCTTTTAATAGAATAATTAAATGAGTTTATAGGGATAAAAGATGCTTTGAGAATAGTGGTGCTTCATGTGGTCGGTCAAATGACCCTGTGTGATGAATGAAGAGTCGCATCCTTCAAAATTAATCTCAATTTTACAAGATTGATTTAAATATGACTCTGATACTTTTTATAAATTGCAAATGTATGGTCTCAAGCCAGTGTGGGATCTGCATCAAATAAACTGTTCACAAATTTTTTAGAATGATCTGATATGAGTCTTTAAGTTACCCTTCTCGTTAAATCTGGAGTGACAGCCTGGGTAGGGGCAGGAAAAAGGATAGACGCCAGTCTAAATAAAAAGTATTATTTTATTCATTCTCGGAAAAATTCAAAGCCAAAGACTGAATTTTTCTGAATTCAATCCCCTTTGAAATATTCAAGATAGTGAAACACTCCTTCTTTGAAGATAGGGTGATTACTTTCTTGATAAAATATTTGGGCTGATTGATATAGTAAATTATTTTGTTAGGTAAGGGATAAAGGGCGATTCTTTCTAAAAATAACTTACATGGGTGCGCTCATGAATGATCAACCTATTCCTGTAGTTGTAGCTCTTATCAAACTTTAAAATTTACTCTCTATTAATTTTATAAAGAAGAATTAATTTTTCTTTATAAATTTCCTTTTTTTATCTTGAATGAAAATTTTTATGATTTTACATATGAGTACAAGTTTACATCCGAGGTAGCGACAGGAGTTATTTTTTGTCTTAGTGAATCTTCTGGTGGTTGTAGAGGTGATTTCTGCTTTTATAGTAAACCAAAAACAATAAATTACTAATATTTTAATCATAAGATGGATTAATAAAGTTTATTTTCCGCATTCACTGCACTTAAAATCCTTGCTAAAGTTCTAAGACAATATTATTCTCCTCTTTTATTCAAAAAGTGATACAATCCCTACTTTTATAAAAAGTTTGTTTTATTTAGCGCTCCTATTAAGGTATTAGCAATATTTATTAAATGGTCTCGCAAACCTATAAATCTTAAAGGTTGTTTTGAATAAATGTAGAAATAAAATCTTTTAAAATATCATAATAATTTTATCTTAGCTATGTTAAACTATAAATGAATAGTGATGTAGCAATAATTATGCCCTTGAGAGAATAGAGAAAATGGATTAATAAAATAGTAAAATCATTCAATCTATCTAAGAGAATCCACCCACTTAAGTTGCCTCATCAAGGCTACCCACGAAGACAGTTACTCAAGTTTAACACTTAGCATCACACTTACATGCACTTGAACGTGAGACAACATTTAAACAATAATCTAAGTATTAAGGAAGATTAAATTAAAAAAATATTTATGATATTAAAGTGAGAGTAGAGGTCTTGAACCAGATCGAAAGTTTTGCGGCACTGCTGCACAAAGGGGCAGACGTATTTGTTCTAGATCACTTTGTCAAACATCAAATCTACATAAATTCTATATCCTATTTTTAAATCTTCCAAGTCGGGTTAGCCAGATATTTACTATTGCTGTTCGAACTGGCTTTAGAAAGGGTAATTAATTTAATAAGAATATCTTGAAATAGTAATTTAATTTTTAATAAGTTATTGATTTTAAAAGGGGTTGCATGCATTCCAGATTGGCCTTTATTTATGATGAATTGCTATTTAATTATAACTTATTCTTAATTATGATGAATTGGCGAAGTAATTTACTTTGATATTGGTTGGTGTGCCCTTTCATGACGATATTTGTATATTTCTATTCATGATAATCCAATAAATATTCTTATTTTTGTGAAAGCGACAGAAGCTACATAGTTCTTATTAAAAAAGTATGAATGCAGATTATTCTGCTAGAGTAGCTTAAATTAAAATTTGAAACTCTATTTCAATTTAATCTCAATATATTTTTGTAAGCTTTTGATTAAGGAGTGCTACTCTAATTTTCAGTGTATTCAATTCTTCTTTCCATTATAAAAATAAACTCTCGAATTGATGAATGTTGTTCTTAGTTGAGTTAGTCTATTAATTAGTGGTTGGTGAGTTATTTAACAAAGTTAGGAAAATAGGGAGCCTCGGTAAAAAGACAGAGTAAAATCAAACTTACTCGTTTTATCGTCCTCAATCCTCGAGAACCCATGAGCCTCCCCACCCTGGTTAACACTCTTGTGAGTCGTTGTGCTGAATCCGCTCGAGTTAAACTATTATAATAAGAATGTTTTAGGGAAATTATTTTATGCAAATATAATTTATGGGAGTGGCGATCGTGGTGGGCTTGGCGGGAGAGAGAAGTTGTATCGAGGGTGCTCAAGTATTAGGCCCTGATATAGAGCTCCTGAACGCCTTAACTCGGGCTTATAAATTAGTAGGAGTCTGTAAAAAGGTGGAAATCGTAATGCTCCCCTATCTTCATCGCCTTTCTCATCAAAATTTAAATTCTTATCATCATTGATTATTTTAATTTTTGGATTTGATAGAGTCCTTTTTAAAAGCAGGTAAAAAAGTATTAAATAATATACGATGTATGATAAAGAAGAAATTATAAATTAGCTAATTGCATTCCTAAAGCAAGCTAAATTATTTTTGTTGTTAAGAGCAAGGATTAATTCACACTAAGCTTTAAAAAATCAAAATTATATTTTTTTTAATAAAAAAGGTATTTAATTGAAGTTTATATAAATAATAAAAACAATGCCGCTTTAAAATATACATAAATTAATATATTTTTTAAATTAAATAAATAAATTGCAAATAAGCTTTCTTGAGTAATAAAATATTTATAAGTTACATATGTGTTTTTTATTTAACTGAGATGATTTAAGACTTAATATACCTAAAATATATAGCAATAAAAAATTAAGTATATTTATTACCTTAGCGCAGGATATTTTAGTATAATTATAAAAGAAAAGCAAACTTTTTAAAATCAATTAGACTTCAATACACACAAAACAGATGCTCCTATACAAAATAGTAATTTGTTTCCTTATTTGTAGTTTAAATGCAAAGCCTTAAGCTTCTATAATTAAATTTTATATGCTTTTATTAGAATCTATAAAAGTTGCTAATTTATAATTCTTTTTAGTAGATCTAATTTTTAAATTAAGTCCTATAAAATGGGTTCTCTTTATTTATTAAATTTTTATTAATTTTTTTTAGAGAAAATGGCTATATACAAATAAATAATTGAATAAATTTTACTTAAATATTTCTCTAAAAGAGAATAGTCTTAATTATTTATCCTTAAATATAAATAGATTTAAAAAAAATGGTTTATTTATTATTCTAGTCACAGAGGATGACTCCACATTCAAACTTAAATATTTATATAAATTCAAATATATTAACAAGTGCGAATACAAAAATATCAAATTTATCCCCGCATTTTATTAAAAAAGAAGGGGTTTATTCCAAACAATCAACTTTACCAATTAAATAATCATAATAAAAAAATAAAGTTTAGGTAAGTTATAAATAAATAAAAAAAATTCCATTAAACTAAAATTTTATTAATTAAATTTAAAATAAATTTTTACTATAAAATTCTTATTTGAGAATATAATTGGAAAAAAATTGATTTAACGCTTTATTTAATAAAAAATATTCTATTAGCAGCTAAAAGATTATATAATTTATATAATTTACACTTTCCTTTAAATTTAAAGACAATTAAATGAGCTTCGAAGAACTGAGGAGCGAGGTGAGTACCTTTGACTCCGCGAATTCACATTCTTAATTTATCATCTAGGTGAGAAAGGCTAAAATTAAAAAAAATAGAACTCTAATTTACTTTTAAAACTGATTTTGCGAGAAGAAAATCAAACTTCATTCATATCAACTACAACTATGCATTTTAATATTTTTAAAAAGAGGATATTTTGAAGAGTCATAAAGAGATTGTAAAGTTAAAATACTAATCCATTTTGAAAATGAGAGAGCTATGATTACTTCTATTAATTTTAACTTCTGAATTGGTCCCAATTAAACTAGAATATATTTATCCAATGAGTGAAGTTTAAATTATACTAATCATCACGCTCTTCTAATAAAATGAATAGATTTTAAGAATTAATTTTAATATTAGCTCAAGCAAAATAATAAACATAGTGATAAGGGGAATGGGCAAAGTAACTGACATGGAAGAAGCTGAGGTTATGAGACAAGGAACTTAAGCTATAATATATGCCTATTTTATGGAGAAAGGGACACTTAGGGCGCTAGAAAATAAGTTCTCAAGCTTTTAGTTGGCAGTGGAAACAATTTAAGATAATTTAAAGAAATAAAATTGGGCTAGACTGCGCTCAATCCAAAGCTCAAGCCTTTAAAATTAAGATTAAGATCCAATTAGGCAAAAGTCAAAAGTTAAAAAGTCAATAAAATTAAAATTCTTAGACTTTTAAACAAGAAATTTTTAATTATAAAATCTTAAAATTATTATGAAATATATTTATTTATTTATAAGTGAAGTGCGTAATGGAATAAATAGATATTATTAGCCTTTTTAATATTATAGTTAAGAATATCCTAGAAAATCGAAACAATTTTCAAATTAATATACATTAAAGCAGCAAGAGTAGAGAAACTACATCAAATTCATTCAATCCAGAGTACATAAGTAAAGAAGAAAAGGAAACAAAATAACCATTAGGATACTCATAATAGCTCTTGTCTAAAGAATACCATCGAAATTATGGAAAATATTTTTAATGGATCGAAAAGCAACAAACAGAACTTGAAATAATTTTCTTGATTTCAACTGAAATCAGATTATACATTCCTATTAAATAAAAATCACCATTGAATTAGATTAGATTTAATTTAATTTAATTTATAAGAGCTTAGAAATCACTTGAAAAAATCTGTATTTATCAAATTTTACTTTTAAGTTAAAAATTATTTACTATACTTCCAAATTCATCTTTTAAAATTTTAAAATATTAAAAATTTTTTTCCTTTTGATTTTTAAATAATTTTTTTAAATTTTTTTCCTCTTTTTATATAAAAAAGAGGGAATTTGTGAAATAAAAATTTTAAAATTTAAAATTTTTTTTCATTAATTTTTTCAAGGATTAAAAAAATTAAAATTTTTAAAATTCAAAAAATTTATAAATTAATCTTTTTAAAAATTAAGGATTACAAAAAAGTACAAAAAAAATAAATTGAAAAAGCTTTCTTAAATTGATACAAGACTGAGTTTGAGTATATTGAGCTTATTTTGAATTTGCTGATTAAATATTTTTTATGTTAGTTATTTTTTATATGTAATTTTATTTTGATATAGACAGGGATCCCGAGTAGTTGACGAATAGGCTGCTTTATGTGAGATGTAAATTAAATAGTATAGTTTTATGCTATAGATAAATTATCAATTACAAAATTAAGCTGTAACTTAATTAATTCTTGAAATCTTAATTTATCTCTATAATCAATTTATTAATGAAAATTTTTTTTCAATACGCTTTTTAGTAGCATAAAGAACTAAAAATTCAAGATTTAATCTTTTCTTAAGACCCTTATTTTACTCCTGAACAAATATAGTAAAAATATATTTTTAGGATTAAGACTACTCGTCAAATAGAGTTAGTTGGGTATAAGCCATTTTTAATAAAATAGAAGCATTTATTGAAAAAATGCAATTAAAATGATGGTTTGAGACACAAAATAAAATAAAAGGAGTGAGGAAAGGTCCAGCAGTAATATTTTTATCATAGCGAGGTGGTCCTTAGATTCTCATTAAAGGAAGTTAGAATCTCGCTAGCCTCATACCAAATATAATTTGTGCATGAGATTTTTTAAATATCTTACATTTTTAAATAGGAGCCAAACGAGTATGGATTGAAGCCTGTCTCTTTTTCTACAATTTTAGCCCACATAAAGCTTTAGATATCGCTTATCTATTAATTTATTTTAATTAAAAAGAGATTGCTTATATTGTTTAAGAAAATTAAATCTCATAAATTTAAAATCTAAACAGGTGACATCTTGGGCTTAATAAAACCAAAAAATACATCTAAAACTGTTAAGATGTTTGCAAGAGATGGAAAAATATGTATTAAATAAATTTTGCTATAAATTATTAGAGGATTGAATGCCTGCAACTCTAGTTTGGTTAGTGTCGAATTCCGATTATTGGTTAGAAGACCAGGTTTAGAGTGTACTACTAGGCGACTTCTCATTTTTTATTTTTGCATCAAGCTCTCAATTTATTGATAAGAAATATTTCCATATCTTATTTAAAATGTTAGCTCTGTCTTTATTTCTGATCTAGGATTTTAGAGATTTCTTTTGCTTGGGTTGATTTTTTGCTAAAATTCCAACTCTTCTACTTTCAGTAGATCTTCCATAGAGCCCGAGTCAAAATTATATATTTTTTTTTTTAAATTAAAAATTTTTAAAATAAAATGTAAAAAGGGTTTTTTCGGGGAAAAATTTTTAAGGTTTTTAAAATTTTTTAAAAAACTTTTCTATTATTAATTTTGATTTTTGGGAAAAATATATTTAGTCCTCCCCTCCTCTTGTTTAAAAAATTTCACTAAAAAATAAAATATTTTTTTTGAGATGAAAAAAAATTTTATTATTTTTATACAAAAAATTTTTTAAAGCGAAAGGGCATAAAAAAGAAATTAAAATAAATTATGGATTAAATTTTGTTTCTCGTGCTGTTTGCTATGGTCCGTCAGATGGCCTTGAGTGATAAATGCAGCTTAACAAGTCGGAAAATTAAAAAAATAACATAAATATATTAAATTACACACATACGGTCTCAATCCAGTGTGCTTTATTAAATTTAAGTTGTTAATATGATGGTAAACTAATCATCAGTAAATAAATCTATTATAAAATTTATGTTCCTTATTATACTCTGACCATTATTGAATTAAATATTTTATTAGTGTGAGAGCGAATGTGGGTCTTCAAATTTCCTTTCTCATTAAAACGCGAATGGCAATCGGTGAAGGGGCACTTATAGGGAAGCTATCCCGTCTATATTTATTTTTTAAAATTCTGGCTTATATAATAGAATATTTAAGATTTTTTATTGGAGGGCCTTCTATTAAGCTTTTCATCTAATAATTTATAAAATAGGTCCTCGATTAAACTTTTAAGAATTAAGTAACTTACATGAGTTCTCTCGTGAATGCTCAATCGATTTCTATAATTATAGCTCTTGCTAAACAAATTAAAAGAAAAACAAAGTAAGATTAGTTTGTAGATTGTTGTTTACACCCTTTGTATTTGCAAGTGAAGGTCCTCTTTTAATCGTGGCTTTTTTAGTGAGTGTAGAGCTGATTTCTTGTCTTGAAGTAAACTTAAAAATAATATTAAAAAATTGTGCACATTCTCAAAATACAATTTACTTATTGCAATTTTTGCAATTGAATTCTTTCTGTTCTATCTACAACAGTAAAGGTTTCAAAAAATCATTTTTTATTTGAAGTAAATTTCTTTAAAAATAAACTCTTACATAGGATAATAGTACGGTTTCTTATCTAGTACTTTTTAAATGCTGAGATTTGAAATTGGGTTATTAATTTCCCTTCCCCAAAAATTTTAAATTTACTTTTTCTTTAAAAATAAAACTAAAAAATAACTCTCACTTTCTCTCTTGTGTCTATATATATTTTAAGGTTGAAAATCTAATTTATGATAAAGGAATTATATCTAATGGCCTCACTTTTTAAAATAAATTATCTTTTTTTATGATGATGATTAAGTCACTAACTGGATCTTATTTGACATTATGTCAAGATTTGCATTTTGCTGGCGAGGATAAATTATTGCCTTTTTTTCCTAATTTTTGATAAATTGTACTTACATGAACTCTCACATGCTAGAAAACATCCTGTGGAATCTGGAAAGTCTTGCGGCAGAATTTTATATTTGGACATACATATCTCATCGAGATCACTTTATCAGTCATCAGATCCTACAGCTGTTCAAATTAACAAATAAATAAGTCATAGTATAAATATAAGAGAGTTAAAACAAACTAATTCTTTTCTAAATTATTTCAAGCTGTGCTTCTTGTAAATTAGCCCCTTGGTGCTGAATAAAAAACTCTCAAGTACATAGTAAATATTATGAATGCAGTTGCTTGGTCGGCTAAATGTACCTTTAAATTTATTTATATAAATGTAATTTTGTTTGGCTTAATATTTCTTAATTTTTTTTAATAATTAATATTGATATTACCTGAGTGTAAATCGGGAGCTTCTAGCAACTAGGGCTGCATTTGAATGCCTTACAATAAATATACCTATCTATCATTTACAATCTATTGCAAAATATATTTTTGTGAATGCTCTGCTTGCTAGCTGATATTGAATATTTTAAAAAGATTAAATTGTATTTCTTATGATTTTGTTGATTTAGCTTTTGGTTGAGAAGACAAACTTTAAGTTTTATTTAGGAACATCCTGTCTCCACATTTGATCTAGTCCCGTACGTTTGATTGGCTGCTTGCCCGGACGCTTCCTTCGAAAGTTTTTCAGTAAAATTTTACTCCTTTACAGTCCCAGCCATTCAAAACAATAAAATCATTTTTAAAAAATATTCTCCCCTTTTATTTTTTAATTTTAGCAATATAATGGAACCAAATCACTCAAAATAGAAAAAGACATATATTCTATTTTTATCATACTATAAAAGAAGATAGATATATTGTAGAATTAATTTAATTAAATCCGACTCTTTGACCTAAGAGTTAAGAATTGGAAGGATTTTCTTGCCTAATAATATTATAAAATGCTAATAATTACTTGTAAAGGCCACTCTCATTTTTCATTAGATAAACTTATGCCGCAACACTAATAATAACAATAAAAATAATACTTCTATAAAAAAGTAAATTCAAAGAAGTTTTGGATTATAAAAATTTGTTAAAGCTTAAATGTGTGAATGAACAAATTAAAAAAAAAATCAGATTAATATGCTTTATCTATAATTGCAGTATTATACTGTAAAGGATTATAGTTCTTTCTCTTCTAATAAAAGTTTTTTTTAAAATTTATAATTAGAACTCATAATCTCCTTTAAAATAAAAATGTAAGTAAAGTGACTTAAAAAAGGTTTAATGAGAGAGATCCATCAGATCAGTGATATTTTTATTTAAAAAAAAAAACACACACACACTAGAAAATTATTTAGTTGATTATTTATTCTTTTTTCTTCTATAAAAATAAATTATCTTCTTAAAATATGATAAAACTCTACATACAAATACACTAAGCTTTCATAATTTTTTTATATTTAAAATTGAATGGAGCTTTTTTCGCCAAGGAGTTCCTACTTTATATGTAAATAATTTGTAAATTATAAAAAATTCAAGAAAAGAGTTTTATTTTTAAGTAAAAAAAAGAATTTCGTAAATATTTAAGAGCATCTCAAATGAAATATCTATAACTTAAAGTCTAAAAAATGAGATTTATATACTCTTTAAATTCAAAATACAGAATTATCTGTAGAATGTAATTTAAGATATATATTATCTCTTTTTATTTTAATTAAATGGAAGATATTTGTATAATCATCGGAGAATAGGTCAAAGTCAAAATGATCTGGCAATATATAAAATAAACATAGAGGTAATGTTTATAAGAAGAAGACAAACTTAATGAATTAAATTTAATTAAATGATTTAGAGATTTCAGACTCTAGCTTTTATTTAGATATTTTTTTTAAAAAAAATATGAATTTAACATCAAGAAGAATGTGACAAGAACTCAAAAGACTAAGATCTTTTTGCTACAAATACAATTGAAATTAAATCATCTTATCAAAGAAGGAAGACAAATTTTTTATCTATAAATTTGCTTTCTTAGATATTACTGAGCTAAAAATTATATTTTTAACAGTTGATGGTTTACAAATTATGAATCATTGAAATTTTATATTTATTTTCCCTGTAATATTTACTTAGATTTTATTTAGAGGTCTTTTGCAAATATAATTATTGAGAGAAGGTCAGGCACTCTTTATTTTAATTAAAGAGTTAACAAGGATAATTTATTTAAGCATATCACCTTTTGAAATTTATTAAAGTTTACTCTTTATATTATCAAATGAATTATTATTTAATAAACATAATATTTTCAATAATTTTAGGGAAATTATTTCATTAAGAAGAAAATTTTTATTCCTTTCACTCATCTTTTATAATGATTTTTACTTAAATATGTTTTAAAGTGTGAATGATAAATAATTTAAAAATGAAAATTTATTAGTTTTTAATTTATATGATAGTATAAGATCTAGATTGAATTTGAAGACATATACTACGCTGATAAGAGTGAGAGGTGAAGCTGCTTGTGACTGTTTATATTATTTTATTAAGCCCTTTAATTTCTACTTCACTTAAGTCCATAAACAAAAATGAAGATATCAATCTTATTTTATTGCTTAAGTATATGCCTTAGTAGCTTAAATTAAAGTAAATATTGCTTTCAAATATATTTGGTAGCTTTTGATCACACTCGATGACGACACTTGCTATCCAATTTAGCTATCAGCAATTAAAATAAAGCAGATATTGATTAGCTATGTGCCAATGATAGCTGGGAGGAGTCTCGTTCAAAAGTAAGGCTAGCTTGGAATGCTTTCAAACCGCTAATTTATGTTTTAGTTCAGGAGAGCTTTGAGTTTGCCAGATCATCATCAAATATTTAATACTAATCTTCAAATTTAAAAACTCTCTATTAAATACTTAATAAGAAATTTGACATCATAAATATATTTGTAAATCCTTACTACTTAAAGAGAGAATATTGAAAAGAGCTAGAAAATAAAGATTCTCTTCTTAGAATGAGCTAATTGAAATAAGATTAATTATTTTTGTTTATTAGTAAGTTATAACCTCTTGAGTTAAGTTCACTCGAAGACTCTTAAACGAGTTAAAGAGTAGCTTAAGTATTTGAACTTGTTTGATTTCCTATTTGATCTTGAGATTAACTAACTATAGACTAGTTAGTGGTGGTCTGAGTGTCTGGTTGTGCGTAATAGGTTCCACTCAATCCAAAAAGTAAGGCTCCCACGAGTCCAAAAAACATAGAAACAAGCATAAGGTTCCTAAATTACAGTCATAAATTGAAAAGCTGATTACTTTATCTTGTATTTATTGTAGATTAAACTCCATATTAGCTGCCCAGAATACTCAGCAGCTACGAATACTGCAATGTACAATGCTATTAAATATTTTTCATAATAAATTTGCTAGATCATTGAGTGTCCCTCCAAACTAAAAGAAAATTGATAAGAATCTGATTAAAAGCAGAGATAAAGATTTAACAACTAATTTTCATTAACTTACAAGTTATATTTGCCTCCATAAGAATAGGATGATTAAGTAAAAGGCAGAGCTCTCTATAAGCGTGTTTATCGTCAATATCTTCTGCCATTTGATTTCTTATTCCCTAGTCATCATTCTACAATTTATCAGTAAGCTTTAGAAATATCCAGTCTGATATAATTGTTGCGTTCATAGATCAAATCTTTGTTCTCACCTTCCTTCTCTTGCTAGGAGTGGACTTGTTCTTTGAACTAGGGGAGAGTAGAACTAACTCTTAGAGGCAGTTCTGTAATCGTCTGCTTGATTTTTAGAACTATTAAAATTCATTTTTATCTTTGCTATTGCAATAATTCGAGCTTTAAATTTAATTACTCCCTCTATCAGAAAATAATCTTCATACGAGATCGATGAAGTGTTTATATATAGTCAAATAGACTTTCTTTGTTAAAATATTTTTTTGTGTGCACTTCACGGGTAGTAGTTGTAAACGAAGGGGGATGGAATTTAAATATAAATTTAAATCATTGAAAAAAAGAGAAAAGGAATAAACATAGCCATCATCATCTCATTACTCAAGATAAAAAAAAATTCGCAATAAGTGATTACTAAGATTAAAATGGAAGAAGTGTAGCAAGTAGAATTGCTTCATCATAATAAACTAACAAACTAGAGCAGCTTAGCTTCTTTAGTCAGCTATATACATGAAAAAGGTGATATAAACAAATCTAGCAATTAAATAGAGTAATTAAAAATAGATATGAATTGTTTAGAATTTAAAATTTTGTTTAAAGTTATTTTTCAGACATTGAGTATTTTTATTATAAAAAAACACATTTCTTATAAATTTTAATTTTAAAATTAAGATTTATGAATCTAGTCTTCAAAGGAGTGAAATGCTAGATCAAAATAGCAACAATTGCTATATCAAAAGCCAAAATGGCAAAGCAAACTTCATTCTATAAGACAAAAACTTGATGGACCAAGAAGAAAATAGGAGCAATCTTTGAATCAATCTTAAGAACAGTTAATCAATGAACCTCAATTAGGAAACTTTCATCGTGCATGATTCGATAGTAACTGAGTCACCAAGCAGAATGGTGTCCGACTTGACTAGATGATAAGGTAGCAAGACAGAATGCATCCAATCTAAAGCTTTTAGTCAAGAGACTCCTCATTTATCCTTGATTAATCACAGCCACTTTCGCATCTAGATAGCTTGGACTAGCCACTGGAATAGTTTGAAGGTGAATTTCAGAATCCTGATCTTCTAAACTCTCAATATTTTTCTTATTTGGTTATGTAAACGGCGGGAAAGGAACTTTTATCTACAAAGAGAAGGAGGACAACTCATTGTATATCGATTTGATTAAAAGACACCAAAGCTAGTAGTAGAATACCAAGAGGCAGCTTGATATAGCTTAACAAGCAAGGACTACTCAGGGGAATTTCAATAATGCAAAGTATAATTGCTAAGACTCACTCGATTAAGATGGACTCTCTGGAGAATAGGAATCACTAGATAAAGGAGGGAACATAATGATGCCTAATATCAAGAACAAGCACAAGGAGATAATGAAGTTAGGAGATCGAGAGTTTGAATAGTAGAAGGAAAATTAAGACAGGAATCTGATGAGCAATAGACAAGGGAACTAATCAAGGCCTCCTCTTGCGCAAGGAAATAAGATCCTAGACATGGATCAGACTACCAAGATCATTAACACTACTCAGGCCATGCTCTCTTAAAGGCAAAACAGTGAAGGTCAACATAGAATTTAGAACCAACATCAGCAGTAATAACAGCAGTAAGCAGAAGCAGTAGTTTGCAAATGGGTTTTAGACTGACTTTAAACCAGAGTGCTATAAATATCTGAGCAGTCCTCATTTCATAGAATCAACAATGGAAAGAGAGTTCCCAATGAGATGCGATGTGGGAATGGAAGAGGCAACAGAGAAAATAATCAACATGAGCTCTAGTTAGAGTACTAGCCAACTCCACAAGTGAGTATTTTAAAGAAGATGACTGTAGAGTTGCTCCAAACTTACTAGAAAATTAAGAAGCTCCAAAAGAAGAACAGGATCAGAGAACTTTCCTAGAGTTAGTCAATAGAATGGCTCAAAACTAAGTACGCAAAGAAGGACTTAATTCTCACAATAGATATCAAATCATCAAGTAAATCTAAATATTAGTTTGAATTAATGATGAAATAAATTGAAATTGGATAAGGAGTATTTGGATTGGTGGTCTAAGCAAGAGATTTGGAGTTAGAGGGGAGACTGGTTGCTATTAAAATTGTAGAGACACTCCAGAGTGTAAAGAGTAAGCCAAAAGAGAAATAGATATGCTCAAGGTCATAAATAAAATTGACCATGAGAAGGGATTCATAGTCAGATACCTAGACTCTTTCTATATCTTTAATTATCATTTTTATTCAAGCACAAGAAGAGAAATCAATGCATAGTCTTTGAAGCGCTGGAAATGAATCTCTATCAACTTATGCTTTTGAAAAGACAAATAGACCCTCATGGGGTCGAGAGACAGACAGGGCTGAGTTTGGATTTCGTCAAAATAATCACTTGGTAAATCCTTTCAAAATTTTAATAAATTTGAATGGATCTTTTTACTGAGGGCCAGAATATTGATATAAGAATCTATAAATTATTAAGATATTGCATTCCAACTCCAAATCCATGCAAATAGATATTGAATAACTGCTAGTTTATTTTTGTATTCTATCAAAATAGGAATGATTGAAAAGTATAAATAATGAAACTAGAATATTAAAAAAATTTCAATCTAAAAAACCTTAAATTTAGCATATCATACTTTTTAATTTTAATAAGCTTTAAAATATAATCTTTGAGCTATCAATTTGCTAAAGACGATTTTAGAAATTTTGATGAGGTAGAGCTCTCAATTTTCTCGAAACAAGAGTAAGAGAGATGCTAAGAATTTTGAAGGGGTAACAATGGCTGATATTAAAAAACGTTATTTCTTTTGAATTATATACTCAATAAAAGGACTTATACTCTACCTTCAAGTTTCAAATGGGACGAAAAATGATCGCTTTTAGAGAAAGTAACTGCCGAATCAATTGCAAATTAAATAATAAATAAAACTTAAAATTTAATATGATATCAAAATGACATTTATTCATTCTTTTTTTATATTAAATATTGCAAAATCAATAGCTTATTTTCAATAATATAAGCAAAGTTCACAAAGGGTGACATCACTACTTAACTTTTAAAATTTCCCCTTCTCTCACTCTCCCATGCTATTAGGTAGCTAATTCATTTCAAATAAGCTGAGTTCGTCAAAATCTGAAATAATCTGCCTCTAATAACGTCATAGATACTGACTTCGATTCGATGTTTTATATACGGTTGAAGTTTAGTTGGAAGTAGCATTATTTGGCCTCTTATATTTTATATCCCTCCTTTATCATTCTTCATACGATGTTTATTGTGTCCTCTTATGCATACCCGCTCGACAGCTTCGCCAGATATTCAAAAATCTTGTCATATTCTGCTTTCTTAGTCTTAAGCTTCTTCTTATGAGCGCGAGGGAGGTCGGTACATTGCCTGACCAAATAGTCTATGAAGCCTCCCGATACAGTCTTTATTCCCCAATCTATTATACCTGGTGGCACATAGTCAAGTTAGGGGTCGGAGTTGAGAATAAATTTAAAGAGCGTCTGATTAGGCCCGAGCGGCTTAATGTAGCCAAGTGCCTTATTAAATACAAGTTCACTTAAACCCTTGTCTTTCTTGACAGGCTGCCCAAACCAGACCTCGTCTTATATGGTATTAAATGTGTAAACGAAGGCGTTCTCGAATGGCAACATATAGCCTGTGACCTCAACGTGTACTTCTCTCCCCTTCATGGGCCAAGGCGCGTTAAACTTTTGGTATAGGTATTATCTGAACTGACTATTCTACCCTCTCAGTTTTGCCTCACTCACAAGGGGGATCCATTCTTTGAAGAGATCCACCTCCATCAGCAGCGTCATCACATTCTCGTAAGAAGCATCTATAGTAGTTTCTAGGTACTGAGTTACTACCTTAAAGCCGGGCTCTTTGCGGAAATAAATTTTCTTAATGTCCTCTGTCACAAATAAGTCCCACCCATCGGTACTATGAAGCTGAGGATATCTCATATCAAACACCTCTTTATTTGACCAGAGTTTCTCCACCATAACAGAGCTCATGAAATCTTCATACACATTAAATTTAATAGGGGGATTTCAGTCTTAAGATTTTTATAATGTGAACATCTCTGTTGCACTTTCCTTGTGGAGCATCGCTCTTGAAAATGAGTTTATCAGCCTGCCTTGACTATTCTATATTATAGGAATAAAGTTAAATTCTTATATTTCAAACGAGCTCTCTTCAAAAAGCTGTGCATAGGAGCTTCATAGCAAGTTTAGACAGCATATATTTTCTTATCCCCACTTACTGAGTTTATCTAACAGAGTGAACGCCTCGTAGGTGTAGTCTTATTAGAACAAGCTTTCTATTTCGGCTGCTACATCCTCAAACACCATCTCCTCAGCTTATTACTCGGTGTGATTGCAATCGTGCCCTGTGCTGTCTGATTAATCTGCCTTATTTCTCAATCATGATATATCAAAGTAAACTATTGTCATTACAATTTTTGTAATAAATACATTCGATGCTTCTCTATTACAAAAGTGAGAAAGTTGACATCTTGAGTTCAAGATTAAACTTTAATACTTTAAAAATTTACTTACAGCCTATCAGCTAACGTAATACCTTGACTGCCCTGTGGCTTATTTAAGATTGTTAAGAGGAATAGAAAAATTCCTAAGCAAGGAGTGAGAATATTTCTCATTGACGTCAAGTAGTAGTGGTGGTGATGACAAGGTTATTTTATCAAGTTTGCCTTAATGAGGATTTATTAATAATTAATTGCTTTATTCCTAAAATAAAGATTAAAGAGCTTACATATACTCAATTAAATTTTTTTGGCCAATAATTTAAGAAACTTCTTGGCAAATTTTTTAACAATTTTAGGGATATCATGGCTTACGTACTTATTCGAGTTACATATATAATTTAGTCAAAAAATAAAGAGATTGAATTATTTAAACGAGTTTTTACTTTCATATAAATTTGAAATAGCTATTCATCTATGCATGTATAGAATTACAAGATTATGAATAGGATTTCCTAGGTTACAATTACAATTTTGGATACTATTAAAATTTGAAATTTCTCTACGTAGCAACCACTTATCCACAAATATAGTTCGGAATTTTCATATTAAATCTTATTATGAGAATGACCCTTGTATGTCTTATCTATGCTCATTTTTCAATGTCCTTTTGCCTTTTAGCTCTTCTTCTAGCCATCTTCTTCTTGATTCTTATATACAGAGCAGATCTTCCTGTCGATGGCTTGATATAAATCTTTCTTTTCTTCTTGCAAGCGCAAGTACTCTGAAGGCAGGTTCTCACATCTGTGTGCTATCTGCTTTAGGAAAATGCCAATCACATTCTTTATGCCCCAGTTATTGCGAATATCTGAGCACTTTATAATTGAAATAAGAAATTATCTTATCTATAATGAGTTTCTGTGGGATGAAATCGAGATGTGGGTCAGCATTTAAATTATTTTGAATTAAAAAATGAAAATCTTCATTTTTAGTGATTAACTATCTTCCTTATCATGCACCTGTTTTCGTCTATAACTTGAGCATATATAAATGCCTTGTGGATATCGTTTTCAACGTATTTGGGGTTGCGGTGCAGCTTTGTCCCAAACCAGTCATCTCCTTTAAATGAACTTAGAGTCACCTTAAAAATGAAATTGATTTGCTCCTAAAATGATGTATGAAGAGTCAGAATACAGGCTTTCTGCTATTTCAGAGCAATTCCACATGCTTGCAGGTACATCTCTCTATCATGCATAGGCCAAAGCATCCCCATTCTGAAATAAGCCAACTTCCTCAGATGAGAAACGCTCGCTACAATCTCTGATTTTCTAGTCATAGGCACCCATTCATTAAACAGCTGACACTCTGCAAATACTGAGAATAGATTCTTCGTTAACAAATGAAAGTAAATTATAATAAGATATTTAGATTCATCAAAGGAGCGTTAAAATGTGCCTCTAGAAATAGTGTTATCCCTTTCATGCCTTTCTCTTGGCGATAATAAATCTTGAAGTCCTCTTTGTCTGTGTGTCTCGTCCAACCACTCATATCCACTTAGTTGAGCTCGTGGAAGAAGTACTCCAAAACTTGCACATCCTTTTTCAATGCCACCACCTCAGGACTAGAAATGAATTACTCGAACAGGACTGGTCCGGTTTTTGTTCCACAGTACTCTACTTCTAATTTTTCGAAAGCCTTTTCTATAATAAAGGTTGAGTATAAGGCTAAATTGTGATCAAGATATGAGAAAAGCACAAGATAGGCATCAGAAAGGAATGACAATACTAACCTAGAATTTAAAGAAGCCGAAAAGCCTCTAGTGGCTCATCATCGTAAAACATATGCAGAATTTGATCTCTAATAACTTCGAACTTTATTTAGATTAAGATATAAATGTTAAGGGACTAAAAATATTTATTAGGCAATTTAAAAGTTAAAATAATTCAGATAATCTACTCTAGCTTAAAAAGTTAAGTAGATAGTTAAAATACTTGCCAATTCATTACTTTCTTATTAAATCACTTTTAGCACATATATTTTTAAAAAGAAAAAAAAATAAGAAAGGAGTCTCTTAAAAGTTACCTTTATTTATTAAAAAAATTGTTTCAAAAAATAACATTATTCCTACTGTTCTTAATATTTTAGAATATTTATTAACATTAATTCTGTTTAGTTTTAAATTAACTTTATGAAGCCTGACTCAGCATTGGTATGTTCACTGGCAAGGATTTTCTACTCGTCATTAAGTTCTGTCTCATGCAAGTTGAATGGGAGATTTTCGCTTTTACTTTTCTCCATTTACGTTACTAGATGATGAGTGACTAGGCTTTTTAGAAATGTGCTGTGCTAAATCGATATATGTTTACATTTTGATTAATTTCCCACTTTATTACCAAATCAATCACCTCAACTAGAATAGGAATTATCTTCTGTCATTAAATTAAAATTAAGACTGCTCAGAATTTTGAGCCTCCCTTTAACTATCGCTTTCCATGCTTACAAATTGCATTTCTTCAACCTTAGTCTCTGGAGTATTAGGATTCTTTTCCCTTGAGTTTTCCTCTTCTTGAGCAGCTCTTGCTTTCTTCTCTAGCACCTCTTCAAAGATATCTCTGAACTCATTTCTGAAAGTCGCATAGCGGTTTGACTCTAAGTCAGCTCTCTTCGCTTTCCTCAGCTACTCCATCCTCTCCACGGACTCGTTCTTTAGCTTAGCATCGTTGATTCTTTTCTACATAATCCTCTACTGCCCCACACTTTCAGCTACTGCTCCTTCCACCTGCTCTTCTTTTACTTCTAGTTGATTCTCCTTAGTGTCAGTAAAATTGAAATCTCATTTATAATTTGAGTGCCCTTAGATTCAGTTTGATCTTGAGTTTAGAGGTTAATCTTCTATTTGGCCTATTTTCTCTGTTCTTCAAGCAGCTCTAGCTTTTGCTGCGTCCGAAGTTAGTTGAAGTAGTACTTGGCCAGCTTCAGTTCTTCATAAGCCAACTAATTGAAATCCTTGTTTCTTTCTTTGTCCTTAATTTTGATCCTCTCATACTCTTCAAAGTACAATCTCTCTAACAATAGATACACTGTGTTAAAATTTCCCTCTCGAGTTAGTCTAAGTCTGAAATTTCTACTATCTAAGTAGAGGAAGACTCCACTTAGGTTGTGGTATCTTGCTGAGATGGAGGCTTAGAGCCAGGAACCCAATTCTCAAGCTTGAAAACTGCATCCCCCTCCTCTAGCAACTAGAATTTCTCTCGCTCGTACTTATCTTATAGTGCTTTCTTTTATTTCTGATATTCCTCGATCAGCACTTTCTGCTCCTCATCCCAATTATTGCTAGAAAAATAACTTTACAAACGAAATCTATAAGACTTATCTCAGAAATAAGTGCCCGCTCAAGGAAGGCATCATGTTTGAGATACATCTATTCCAATTCTTCAGGAGTGGGCGGGAGAGAATCTTGGCGATTAAGCCAGCCAACGAAGTGTGGATCGATGTGGAACTAGTTAGTTGAAAAGAACTTGTAGAAAACCATTCGCTTGGTGGGGAGGCCGTGGTAACTGTAGTACTAGTAGTACTTGTTCCCAAATTTGTCTACTCCCACCACCTCTCTTAAACTTTTAAAGAGAAAATGTAGTAAAATGTTTAATTGCTCTACCTAGTGCGTCATCGTGCTGCTATTGGTACCACTGTAATAGCAGAGATCTCTTCCTAGTTATCTAATCCGCAACTCGTTCGATCGACCTTAAACTAATAAATTTTAGAAGACTCATTTTTAAAAATCCATTTTACATGTTTATAACCTTTGCTAGTACACCTTCCATTAAAAAGTATAATATTTTGACAATCACACTTATAATTCCACCTAAATTGATTTGTGCCTTAGTTCAGGCCTATAAATTTAAATAAAAGAGAGGTATTTACTCTAAAAATAACTTAAAATTAGTATAGAAAAGGACTCAGTTTTAATTTCTAGCTGTTTGTAGCAAAGTTTATCACATGTAGTGACGACCATAGCCCGCTAATACACTAAAATAATAACTCCAAAGATATTAATTATAAATTCTCTAGTCACTTTAAAGATGCTCAATCAATTTTATCATTAAATTTGCAATTGAAATTATATGGAAGAGAAAATCAACTTCAAAGCTTGAAAAGCTACAGCCAATGGATAGAATTCGCAAACACCCCAGCACAAACTGGTCCTCACAAAGCAGCAGAATACTAGAAAGATGTGCTACTCTTAGTGGGATGGTGGTCAGCTGTATACATCCTATGCTTTGTGTTTCTTGTGGCTGCTAATCGCATATTCAGAGAAATGTCATTCAGGAAAAAGGCAGAGTATGCAGGTAGATACACATCCATCATCCATGCAGTGATAGTTTCATACCTCGCCATCTATGGCACATTCTTCGGTTGGTAAGTAGGACATAGAGTTTGATGAATGAGTATTCAGAATGTTTTAAATCAAGAGGTACTTTGTCTGATGATGTGGTATAGTTAAAAGAAGGGATCTTTCACATTTACTGATCAATAATGTCTAGAAATACCACTGCAGATATCAGAAATCTAAAACCTAATATCTTGCGGCTACTTCATCTTTGACTTTGGAGTTGCTCTCTTTCTCATGTAAGTTAAGACTACATACTCTTATTTATATGTAAAGTATTGAAGATAGAAAAATGATGAAAGCTAACTTTACTATAGGAACGATTTCACAGCTCTGGGAATGTAAACTTATTTGCACCACACTCTGGGAATTTTCTGCTACTATCTAGTCCTCGTGAGTCCCTACAAAGCATGCCCTAACATATCTATGGGAATCATCGCGGTTGAAATAGATTCGAATTATAAAACTCAATTTGATTAATACTTACTTAAGGTTTATCATCACCTTTCATGCACTACAGACAGTTCCTCTACATACACAAGCTTTCAGACACATTCCTACAAGTGATCAAATTTATAATATTGATCTCATTCGAAAAATACGATATAATATCAACAACGCTTTCTTCTTTTTGACTTTCCTGATTGGAAGATTCCTGTACTTCTCCTATTTCACTTACGCCACTTTCTATCACTACACTCAAACTCTTGGCTTTGTAAGTTGAATCCCCAAACCATTCGTCTATTCTTATTATAATTCTCATGTACTAACTATTATTCAGGCTGAGAAAACGGGTCAGTATGCAGAGGTCAAGGAAGTAAGCCAGTTAGATAAGATTGGCATTTATATCATGTTCGTCTCTTAGCTCCTCGCCTTATTCCTCAACTCTCATTCTTTTATTTATATGTTTTAACTACTATTGGTTCTACCTAATAACCAACACTCTAATTAGGATGATCTTTAAATCCAAGAAAACAAGTTCAACCAAGCAGCCAGCCGACTCTAAAAAGACACAGTGAAAACGCCTTTAGATATAGAGGGGTATTTTTCTGGAATTAAGGTCGCTCTTAATAGAAAAATAACATCAGATTCTTAAGTAATTTTGATTTGAAAAGGAACTTGTCGGTAAATATCACATTCTTATAATTATTATCATCTCTATATTTCTTCTAATCAATTATTTGAATATATCATCAAATTAGAAGAAATATACTTGCTGATAATTAATCTTTCTGTTACTACGGCCTTTTCATTTTTAATTATCTTCACTTTAGTTTGAAGCAAGAGAGTCTATGCTTATTTCTTCCTCTCCAAGGTTAACTAATTGCATCTCACTAAGTTTAAACTGTATCTTATTCAGTTAAGGATTTGAGTTTATGCTATCTTGTTACTGCTAGTAATTGAAAAAGTCCTTTTAGAAATGCTAATCATATGTTTGCTTTTGAAACTACCTCTGTTGATAAATGTTATCTCTAGACTGCTGAGTTGATAGCAAAAGAAGAGGGTTTATATTGTCAGGGTCCTCTAAATCGCTTTGAATTATATTGCTCGCATACTATTATAGCTAAGAGGGATCCTTAGGAGATGTAGGTGAAAGGGAGGGTGGTGAATTTAAAGCTGAGTTCCCTTAATCTCCACTGGTTAAAGATTATGGATTCTGAGGAAGGAAGCCGATAGCATGAGGCTGAGGGTAGAAAGGATAAGAGGGCTGAAACTCCAAGTCTTCTTTGGTAGGATTCTTGCTGAGAGTATGCTTCATTTGACCTGATGATCTTACCCTATCCTTATCATATCAAGCGAGGAATTAAATTCAAGAGGTTAGATTAGAGTTCTTAACATAATTTAGCTTTGATGATGATATTTTGGGCCAGAATGCTTCAAGGATTATGGCAAGGCTCTGCAAAAGTGCTCACTCAAGCTTACATTGCAGAATGTCTTCCAAAAGAAGATAACATTCAATTTCCCCCAAATATTTCATTATCCTAATTATAACATAATTCTCGTGAACAGACTTATCATGGCCTAAATCCTAGGAGTTGGCTTTAGGGCCACTTTGTGGATTAATTCTCGCTAATTTGAACTTTTTTGTAACTTATTTTTGTGAGAACTTATTCTCTAATTTAGATTGGCAGCTTAACCGTGAATGAAAACACTGCAATTGGATACTTCCAACTGATTGTCATAGCTTGCATGCTCATAAATTACGCTCTTGCCTTTTAAGAGATTCCAAAGACACAACGCTTTAACAACGTTATAGCTATAAACAGCCTTAATTCGGAGGAAAAAAATGCAGGAGGCCCTAATGCTCCAGCTGATCAAAGGAATTTCAGAAGCTACCTTTCTCCAGGTGCTGAAGAAGAGGACTACTATCAATCTAATGCTTATAACCCAGTCACGATAGATACGAATACAGATCAGGAATCAACGAGGGATACTAGCATGTTTAAAACTTGATCATGTCCAACCAGTCGGATATTAACCTTCACAGTAGAGCATTTCAATCTGGACTAGGGCTTAAGTCTGACAATCAAAATTTTGAAAGCAGTGACTCTCAAGTAGACATTAGAAGATTTAGAAGGAATAGGTAAAAGCTAATTCAAGAGACTTAACTCTCTCCGGAGGAGGTGAAGGCATTATAGGATGAATATGAATAGAGAATCGGAGGTAAGAGATATTTTAGATAAATAAAATAGCAGACTTTGAATCCAGATATTCAGATGGTTAACGTCTTGATAAGCGATTTTTTACTCCTAAGTTCTAAATCAACAGGGAAAACTCATTTTTAATTTTGTTTCTGACTAATATATTGAAGAGCAACAACAATAATAGTAATAGCTGTAGTATAATATTTGAAAAATAATTAAGATGAAGATGAGGAAAAAGTTGATGATGATGAAAATTAATTAGCGGAAGAATAGTTTGAAAAGGGGATAAAATTTCAAAATAAATAAGGAATGTTCAATGCAGTTCTAAATCTAGAGATGGTTTTATTAATTTAGCCATCAGATCTTTCATACATCTCATTTTTGCAATCTTTCTAATCCATTCAAATTCTACCTATATTTGCTCTGCCTCCAAGCATGAAGGGAATTTTTGTCACGATGATAATCCAAGTTTCTCTCGCTAACACATTTTCGATATTCGAAACATTGCTAACACCTATACTTACTGATGAAAAGAATGTACTAATAGCCTCAAATATAACTCCTTCACGCAACTATGCGGTATCAGTATTCATAACTATGTGCATCTTTGCCCTGCTTGGATTCTACGCTTTCAGGAAGTTTTATGAGCGCCAGAGGGTGAATAAATTAAGTGATAGATCCTTTGTCTTCTCTTCCTTACTTATCGCATTTGTGGGATCTTTGATGCTTATTGATTACACGGAGAAATTCCTCTATTATTAGCAAGTAATTGCTGGCTTCTGTATACTTTCAGTTGCCTATTTCATCGGAACAAGAGTTACTAACAACATGTTTGCAAAGTTACATAAGATATATAGTCTTTATAATTAAGTTGATAGGAATTAGCACGACTAACAATGGGGCAAAGTATCATATATTTTCCACTCTCTTCATATCCTCTACTCGCGTCTGGGCTGCATTTTGGAATGTGCAATGTGCACAGTCTGGTCTCTATCAAGTTCAGATCGTCTAAATTACTCTTGTAGTATTCTCAATCCTCTTAATGACGTTATTTATCGAAGAGCTTACTCCTCATTATTCTTACCTCATTGAAAAGTAGAGAGAAATCCTAGAACAGGGGAAGATTGAAGACGAGGATGGTGTTGTGCAAAGAAATCTAAAGTTGTTAGAAACCCCAGAGTATACTGGCCTAAAGACACCTCTAAATTAATGATCGAGAAAAGATAGATTTAAGACACTTCTCTTTCTTAATTTGTTAAGTTAATCTATCATATCTATTAAAATTTAAATGAAACCAGATGATCTTTCTTTCTAATTAGCTGGACTTAAAAGAGAATTTGAGGGTCACTAGAAGTATTTTAAGCTCTTTTAGGGTCTTCTCTTGGATGATAATTTAGTTTATTGTTCAGACTATCCTCTAACTAACTCTAGGAAAGTATACTTAGACTCCTTTCAAGCTCAGAGATAATGATTGACTGTTGATCATTTTAAGAAGTAGTCTAGAATAAGTTTTGCTCATCATAATCATTTAACCTTTAATTCATCTCTTCTTCATGGTTCGAAATCTTAAGATTCTGGATAGCCATGATATTGTCCATGTCGTTTATGAAATTTTTATCTTCGTGTTTGACATCTTGACGATTTTATCTCAAAGGAGGTTGACTCGGACTCAAGCCACATTCAAAATGGAAGTTTATTTCTTTAGAGCTGACATCTCTCCTCCCCCGTTTGACTTTTCTAAGTTCTATTGTTGGTTTCCCTAAGTATAAAGCATCGAATTTCCCTACATTTGCTATTGATTATGTGGAGCAGATCCCTAGTTCATAAAAGACTAATCTGTCTAATCAGTTATGAAGTTCCCTCTCAGGTTCTATTGTGGCATTTTGCCATCTTCAGTATCGAGCAATTTTAGAAATGCTTGATAGTTTTAGAATGGCTTCCTTTGAATGTTTGCACTGGAAGGAGTCTACATATCTTATTAGTTTTCAAGTTGATTTTGGTTGCTGTTTATGGTGAATCTTCCTTTATTTATTGGTGGCTAGTTCGGAGTGTTAAGGTTAGAAAGCTGTGTGCCTCCTCCAAATCCAAAGATGCCCAAATTCTCTTGCTGGTGTGGTGTGCTCATAGGATTGAAGTTGGATAAGGTCTGATATTAATTGAGATGCATATCTCTTTAGTCATTAGCTAAAGCCTATCCAGTTATGAAATTCTTAGTCTAGAAGAGAAATTACTGCTGCTGGTGTTACTACTACTGTTAGTTTTAGAAAGGAAGCTGTTGCTATTTAAAGTCAAAGTTGTTAGTTGTTCTTCGTTTCAAAGTTTTTGTTTTCATAGTTGTTATTAGAAATGATGCTTGCATCGTTTAGTAGGTTCTAGAGAGTAGCTAAATTAGACTAAGTGGTAGGAAGAGGGTGACTAGGAAGAGTATAGCAGGTGTTTGTAGTTAAGGGGTTATTAGGGGTGATAGCTGAAATTCGCTTGCTGCCATTCTTTGTGGATAACTGGTAGGGATCATTATTGCTCATCATTGATGTCAATTTTTAAAAAGTTTATAGATTTGATTATAATACAGATGTATCCTTCTTGAAAATGTATCCACTGTTAGAAGTAATTTAAATAAAACTAACACATTGATTTCTAAGTATCTAGACCATTCAAGATCTGAGAGGGCTGCTCTATACTTGAATCGTCAATCACTTATTGCATAAAAGCGTTTCTTTGTGCTCCCAAATTTTGCTAGACAGGTGCAGGAGGCTGGTAGGTAAAACCAAATAAATTCCTTTCACCTTTATTCCGAAGGCCTTCTCTTTAAGCAACATTTTTTTATTCTCCTTATGCAAACTAAGATTGGTGATTGCCATTCAAACTCAGTGTGCCGAAGAAATCTTTCATCTACTATGTCTACTAATAACCATTCATTTAAAAATGAGAGCTCACTTTTTTTTAAACTTAACTAAGCTTGATTTTGCTTGCTTGCGAGGAGTTCAACAGAATCATCTTAGCAACTATCAAAATTTTAGATAAACCCGTTCTAGGAGGCTGTGATTAAATCAGATGACTGTTTAGCTAACTATTAGGATGAAGCTAGAAGTTAATGAACTTATTTCTCTCCTTATTTATGTGGACTGAGTAATCGGTGTTTCTCTGGAGCAGTATTGATTCATAAATAAATGGGAGTTTAAATAAGTTTCACTCCTCTTGCTTTCTTCCTCTGAGAAGAAAACAAACTTCTGCTGATTTAGCTAATTCTATTACTCTAGGAGTTAATAGTACTGGTTGTTCATTTACTGAGGGTGATCTAAGAACTCTTACCCTTTTTAGTTACCTCCAAATTTAGCACTTTGCAAAAACTGATCAAATATTTTGTATTAAAAATAATCAGCTCTTCCTTTGCATTAACAGGTATTAGAATTCAAGTGAGGATTTCTCGTGAGTGGGCAATTCGGCAAGTGCTGTTAGTAATAGGAGTTCATCTACCAATTAGCTTATATATCCTAGCATTAATTACTGCTCTAAGCTTAGAGCAAAGCCATCTAGTGAGCTGAGCTAAAGAGCTATTCATAGTTGATGTTGCTAAGACTTGCCTCACTCATATCTTCATTCTATCTTCGCAGCTACTTCAAATTATTCAACTCATAAGAAAATGGCTGATTATCCTTACGCATAGAAAACTCCAACTTTTCTCCTCCGAAGCTCATCTAGTTCAAGGGTACTATTCTCTTTAACTTTGTATAGTTCTAAATAAACACTATAGATAGATATTAAAACCATATTCATCTCTGCAAATGGTTTATTCGCTTTGTTTAAGTGATGAGTGGATACTTCGTTGGCTATATCGAGATTATCCACCTCATCTTCTGCGTCTTTTTCACTTAAAGTCTCTTCTTCTTCCTCAGTATCTTCACTAGACTCTTCTTGCATTTGATTGTGTGACTTCTTTAGCCTTTTCTAAGGATTAGAGCTAGCGAAGAAATCGATAATCTTTCTCTGACTGTGATCTACTTTAGCTTCCTAAGATCTTTAAATGCTGCTTTAGAGATGCTGTCCTGGAAGAGGGCTTTGAGAATTTTTAAGTAACCTGAGGTTTTCACCAGGGTCATTTGGCTATCCCTGCTTGCTCTTCTTTGTGAGCATTTGATACTTTTGGCTCATTAGCTAATCACCTCCTCTCCCACTGCTGCTCGAGAGTCCCTGCTTCATTTGCATGTAATCCACCTCAAGTGAATCGTTTTGAGTGCAGTGCTCCTGCACAAAACTTAATCAAAGCTAATCTAAAGATAAAACCAAACCTTTATAAACTTAAGAGCTCAAAATTATCTTGCTGACTCAGACTGTCTTAACTTATAGTCTGTCTTTTGAGTACGAATTAGGTTAATCTACCAACTGTGAGCTAGAAATTATAGTAGCTTGTTTCACCTCATGTGAGAGGAGCTCTAAGCCTGCCACTCCCAGTTGACTCAGGATTGCATCTGTTTGGTTTATGAGTTTGAAAATCCAAGGGAGTGTCAGTATGGATATAAGATCTCTGAGAATTCTAAGTCAGTGGATGCTGAGAATGAGTCCTGATCTAGTGACTCTCATCACCTAGTGAGAGACTGTCAACTGAGTTCTCAATTCTTTTCAGTGAATCTTGATGAAAGAAAAAAGTAACTTTTTTTCCTAAATAGATGAACAGTGGTGATAGGAAACTCATTATAAAAATGCTTGAAGTCTTTGACTTTCATCTTTTTGCTCTATGACACGCAAATTAACCATTTCAACTTAACTTACTGTAAAGAAAGGATGTCTCAAAGCTTCGGCGGGTCTTATTCTCTGCATGGGGTTGAACTGCAATAGCTGCGCTATCAAATTGAAAAATCTTTGATACTCCTCTAAGTTTTTCAAAAGCAGTGATCGGAACCAAGGATCAGCAATTGTTTCACTATAAAAATTAGAGAAAGTGTCTTACTTAAGAAGAAGTTTTTCAAAGCCAACGTTTTCTTGAGCTATTCTTGGCATGAATTATGTGAGCTACTGTTAGTAAGGACTTGTGTCGCTCATTTATTTGGGCGGCATTTCTTGCTTCCTCTTAATGAATACTGAAAATTAAAAAGAAGATAAGTGATTTTTAAAATGATAGAGAAGAGTTATCCAAATTTCCTGATCGCCTCTCTTTCTTCACTGGTTTTAGAATTATCAGTTTGTCCTTGCTTGTAAATTTCATCACTTTGGAAGAGTACTCTGCCAAAGTGGAGTTCATAGATAATGCAGCCTAGAGACCACATGTCTATTTGAGTCGAGTAGGGTAGCTGCATTATGATCTCTGGTGCTCTGTAGTACCTTGACAAATTAAGCAAAGAATAATTACTCTCTTATTAAGAGTATTGACTGAATGTACTTGTAGAGTTTATTGTGTGAGAAGCATGCATTCCCAAAGTCAATTATCTTGATAGCTGTCTTGCCTTGCTCCTTGAGCATTATGTTTTCTGGTTTAGGTCACAGTGAATCAGATTTAGATTGGGCATCCCCATCAAACTCAACCCAACAAGGATTTACCAATAAAGTGCTTTAATATTATTCTACTGACAAACTGACTTATTTCTAAATCATTTTTTTGAGATGGCGCCATTCTTCATTCAGAAGCTTCAGGTGCAAGTGCTACCCACTATTATCTGCTTCATCGACGGTATTGCAATTGATATATTCATTGTTGAGATATGTCTAATGTGCAGTTGACAGAGTAGTTGGCTTTGAGGACCTTGGAGCAAGAGACGACTTCCCTGAGATGGCTCTGACTAGAAGACTTATAAGAAGTGGAGTACTGAGGGCACTCAACAAGGCTGAGAAAGGACAGATCAGAGTTGCAAGGGGCGGCAATGATTCAGACGAAGACTCTGGAGAAGACATTTGAGCAGCCAGCTAATGAAGCAAAGTCCAAAATTGTAGTAACTGAAGAAGGAGCAAACTTTTAATTAGGAGGGACTTGTTTATTGATTATTGATGAGTAGTATTTACTTAGTGAGCATTGTGCAATTGTGTATTAAATTTTTACATTCCTCTTCTACTTTATTGCTACCTTACCCTCTGTCTCATTTATCTTATGAAAAGAGAAGTGTGACATAATAGTTATACCAATGAAACTTTCTTTCCTCAGTTTAATAAGAGGCCTTTCTCTTTGTGGGTGGGAGGTTTAAAAGCTCGTAAATTTTTGAATTGATTTAAAATATTTGACTTGAATTTAAAATGGAGACCCCAGGAGCAACTCAGCAGATGGCAGCCAACATCTTCCAGGATATGGTCATGGAAGAAGCTATCAAGGATAAGACAATCCAGGTCAAGAACTAGCTCAAGGACAAGAACGGCACCATCATCGACCGCGAAAACCTGCACGAGCATCTCCATGGAGCAGATGCCTGCAGCAACCCCAACCACGCCCATGAGGCTGATGCCAAACACGCCTCAGACGATGAAGACAACTGGGACGAGGAAGAGGAGAAGATCATGAGGAGTCTCAGAGATCAACGCATGCAGGTGGTCAAGAATCAGTATCAGGAGCAGTAGGAGAACAAGATTAAGGGTCATGGTTCTTACACCGAGATCAAGGAGGATGAGTTCTTGCCCGCAGTCACCAAGAGCAAGTTCGTGCTCTGCCATTTCTATCACAAGGATTTCGAAAGATGCAAGATCGTAGACATGCACTTGAGGAGCATCGCTCGTAAGCATATGGAAGCTAAATTCCTCTACCTCAACGCAGAGATGGCCCCATCTAGTGCAAATTAGCTTAATCTGTCATTAAGAAAGAGTAATAGAGTTGGTTAGTTGATTGATTCCTCAATTTCAAAGTAAAATTGCAAAATGTTAATGGTAAATCACACTAAGAGGCATTTCTCTCGACTATTGCAGAAGACTAATCCACAGTTCATTACTTCTGCTCTATACGTGCCAGGAAACTAGGTAACCATTCAAGCAATTGCAACACTTACCTGACTGCTTTAATAGGAGAAGATGATAAGGAAAAGTATCACAACCAAGGCATCCTTACTAGTCCCAGATATTGAGGTGAGTCAAAATCTTTCATTTGTAGTTGAATCTTAAATTAATGCTGTAGGATTCAGTTCCACTCGCAGAGAAGCCTAAGGCAAGAGAAATCATCAGCTCTAATCTTAAGTGGATGAGGGAGAATCACTATAATTTATAGTAGTTTATATACTAAAGAGAACGCTTACAGTTCAAACGTCCTTATTACCCCAAGAATCAATGGACTGCAGGAGAATATGTTTGCAGAAGATGTGAATGCTGTAGTCACTCAAGAAACTACTCAATATCTTAATGGGTAAATCTCGACATACTTTAATCAGGGTCACAATTTCAATTATAGGCTTTGTATTCCAAAGGTAGACACAGTTGAGCAGGTCTAAGAGATAGAATCCATGCTCGCCTCAAAGGAGAGAGAGCTTAGTTTGCCAGATGGACACCTGAAGGTGATTCCTCAAATTGAGTCCACCCTGTCTTTGGTTAGCATGAAGGAGATCTTCACAGCAGGCCGTAAGCGCATGATAGCGGCAGCCTTCGGAGCAGATGACTTCACTGCTGATTTTGAAGTTTATCGCTCTGACAATGATAAGGAGCTTGATTTCGCAAGGAAACTATTCGCAGTGACTTGCCACGCCTATGGAATTATCTCAATCGATACCCCTTACGTGCATTTCAAAAACATAGAGGGTCTTAAGAAGGAACTGGAGTATCTCAAATCCATTGGCATCAAGGCCAAGTTCTCAATCCATCCCGTAAGCATTATAAAATCTTAAGTTGACGACTACAACATATCTTTAGACTAATGTTGACGCAATCAATGAGGCTTTCTCGCCCTCAGCTCAAGAGGTGGAGTATTACAAGAGAATGGTCGCTGCTTTCAACGAAGGGAAGGCTTAGGGCAAGGCTGCAGTTAACTTTGAAAATAAGATGGTAGACATCGCCACTGTAAGGAGGGCTATTGCAGCTCTCAGAAGAGCTGGCCAGTATCATGAATGAGTGAATGAAGAAGAGAGAATAAATTATTAGTTTGTGAGTAAAAATCTCTCTTTGATTCCAACTTAGATTGGTAGATGTTGATAATAAAGGCCTATTATTTTATTTAAAAGTCAATAGTTATTTTTGTTGTTGTTGGTATTTATTTCTTAATTAAAAATGAAATATTAATTTAATATTGACTTGCACCACCATTTCATCTGCCCTCCTCTTTTAGCTATAAATTAACCTTGAGCACTTATAAATAGAAATCCCATCTGCTGAATTAAATGAGCTCCTAGAAAATTGCAGCTTTCTTCTTACTGCTGCTTAGCACCAATAATGTAAGATACGATTCTGGTCGCATTAATTTTTAATTCAGGTGGTAGTGAGTCAAACTCTTCCGGGAAGGATCCCATCCAACTAATTCCCAGTGCACAGCTTCGCTGAAGATCTTTGGCACCCCAACTTACAGAAAAAGTTCATCGACAAGGGAGGTTTCATTATTGTGAATCATGAGAGACCTGGACTTGATACCTATGTGGAGCTACTCAATCCATCTTCGAGGGCTTAGGTCGCTGCTTATCAAGGCTAGGAAGCTAGCTAAGATCAAAGTGCTTAAAGTATGCAGCTTTAAATAGAGGGGTTGAGCTGCAATTGCCAATTCAATAAAGCTAAAGTCCTTCCCAATTAGCCTTAAATGCAGTAGCAGAATATACAAGCAAATAATAGGGGTTCTTGCAATACGATGAACAAGCTTAAATTGATTAGCAAAGTGCTATGGCAGCGCAGTAGGCAATGACTTAATAGCAATAGTAGCTCTAGGTTTAAAACTATTACCCATAGCAAATTCAAGCTCCATAGTATGTTTATCCTGCTGCTCCCTAAATTCCCAGCCCTGGGATACAGAACTAACCTGCCCAACCCTCTTACTATTTAGTGATGCTGCAACCTTATATTCAACCTCAAAACTAGGTACCTGCATACAACTAGCAATAACAGCCTTAGTACTTAAATTAGATAGCTAACAGCAATCAAATTTATCAAGCCCCTTCAGCAGTATATTCACAAGTCTAATAATAGCCTAGCCTTCCTTTAGTAGCACCGCAGAGGCTTGCTTAAAGCTCTTAACACACATCTGGAAGCTACCCTGAATATGTTCCACTCTACTAATAGCCACCCACTCTCGCAATTAACTACTCTAATCAGCCAGAGAATGTTTATAATCCCTAACCCTTCAGCTACTGGGGTAGTGACCTCACTCCTTACAGTTCAGATTATCTCTCCTAGGTCAATTAGGCTCCAGTTATTCAGCCAAGCTATTATGCCTAGAGCTAGAGCCCTCGACAAATGGCTCAACTGCAACCTTAAAATCTAGGAGGCCTGAGAGTTTGAGAGACGCTACTTTAAGTTCTTAAACTTTAACTTCCCTTTTGTATAGAGTGAGTGTATATCTATTTATAATGAGTGAAGAGAGTATTTGTATGTAAATGCAGCCATAGAGTAATCAACAACAACAATTATTTACTATCCTCTAAAGTGTGAGTTAGTTTTTATACTGGAGTTAATTTAAGATGAAAGTTTTAACTTATCTTCCAATAAGGTTACAACTCTGCTTTTTTTCTATAATTTATTTTAAATTAATTAACAAAACAGCAGTCGCTAGCACTCTCAAATTAAGAAAATGGATCAGACTTGGAAAGAAATGGAGGAGCAAAACTATCAGCCCACCACCGAGGGTACATAAATTTCTGATCTATAATACTAATATAGATTTGATGGCTCAATATCGCCAAATCCTCTACAGAACCTCAAGTCAAGATGTCGGCAAGACAGCTCACTTGGCTAAAAAGGGAAAAGATTTCGGCCATAATGGAAAATTCTCAAAGGTAAAATTCATAACTCTCTCCTAATCTTTGCTTTTAGCATTTGCAATCCTCAAAATACTTTCTATTATCTCTATATAGAGTTAATTGTTTCTAATCCTCAGGGATGCCAAAAAACAATGGACTGAGCACCGCCCATGACAGAGAGAGATTCATGGACAACTGCAAAGACTGGATGGATAAGATTAACTGAGTGTGATGCAATAGTTGCAACTCCCTTAATTTAAGAACCAGCAACCATCATCATCGCTTAACTTTAAATGTCTTTTAGCAATAATTTCTGAATAACGCACCTAAATTAACTTACCTTATCACGGATGCATTAAGTATTAGAGCGATGATTTAAAATGAGTTAAAGGAGGTGGTTAAGTAATAAACTTGTTTGATAAATTAGATATCACTTTAATATTGTTATAATAGTGGATATAGAGGACTATACTCTTCCTTCATACCCTAGCTTCTTCTTTGCTTGTATGAAAACCATTTCACTATATCAACAAATAAATAAGAAACCATTTATATTAAACTTTTTAGAGAGAAGAAGTCTTTAAATTTCAGTTATGAACTATGAAAATTATTCATAAATCTAGTGAGAGAAGATTAAAGTTAATTCTGGAAGTTTAAAAAATAATATCACGACAAAGCATTTCTCTATAATTTATTTAAAAAAGATCCTTATTCGAAACCATAAATCACCGCAAAAAAAGTGCTGATGAGTAGATTTAAGAGAAGAATGCATAAATATTTAATGAAATTTAGGAAAGATCAAGGTTATCAAAGTTTATTGCATGATTTAACATGAATAAAATTTATATAGCTTCACTTTTTCCTTCATTGTGTGTCGGAATTAAATTATAGATTCATTAATATATTTACATTTCAAGCTGGAAGAGTAAAGGAAGTTGATAGAGTTGTTGTTTTGATAATCTTAAGGAGTGTTGAGATCATTATTTAACTAGTTCGCTCAAATTCGTCTCATTATAACTTGTTTGATAAAAAGTCTGAAGCTCAAGATGTGTTAAAACTATTAAGAATATATAAATCCTCAAGCTTTGATTTGCTTGGTCTGGGCAGAGTTCTCTTGGCTGAGAAAGATGTCCTTGAAAGTTTTGACAATTTTGTTAACAGCCTTCATTACGTGAACACCCAATGCTAAGTAGAGTAGCATAGCAGCGATCTGTCTGAGGTTGAAGCCCTTCAAGGCAAAAGAAGTCACAAATACGCAGAGTAAGGCATGCGTTTAAGTTTGCTTCTTCTTGGTCTTTTTAAGGTCAGTTTTTCTCTTTTCGGGACAGGAATCAGAGTCAGACCCCCCTGATTTGTAAATAAAATCTGCCTCGTCTTCCAAAGAGCTATCATCTGAGCTATCCTGCTGATGCTCGGTGCTTTTGACAACTCTCTATATCTAAAAGGAAAATTAAAGCATACGAATACATGCTGATATGATCTAAGAAGGTTCCTCTTAGGGTTTTTAAGAGTGTGTAGGCTAGATCTTGGAATGATCCCTTAAGGAAGCATCCGTACTATCAGTCATGTTAGTGGAGTTACTTCCAACTGGCTGAATTTTCTTAGAAGCGAAGAACTCTTGGTCTTCATCTATAGGCTGAAGCTTTGTGGAGGTTCTCTTAGCTTTAGTCTGGCTTATAAGCTGTGACTCAAGTTAAAGTAGAGCTTCCTCTGTCAACTCATCTGAATTAGATAGATGAGAAAGCGATCTCTCTAATTAGAAGTTCACTCCTTGGAGTTTCATACTTGTGGCTAGGAGTTCGAAATCCTAATGGCTTCTTTCATAGTTACAGCTTTGAATGTGAGCCAATAGGCGGAGAAAGATCGCCTCGATGCTTGATTAATCAATGGAGAGAACTTTATTCATAAGGCGGCGCACCTCTTCAAATTGTTGACCAAGCTTGATATATGTAAGGCCACAGCACAGGTAACAATCCACAAGATGATGAAAGAGAAGAGGGTTAGAGCGAAGTAAATGGGGTTAAAGTTCATCAATGTCATAGCAAGCAAACGCCTTTCATTCATAATTTTAATGGCTATAAAAATACATGCCTTACTGAAGCTCCTAAGAGCGTCGAAGTAGTCCTTATTTTCAAATCTCTTGATACCTTTGTTAAGAGCTTATTAACTCTGAAGGTCAGCTTTCATCGCCTGCTGCTGAACGACGTGACTATTAAATGGACCATGGCTAACTTGATAGTTGGACCGACCGCCCATCATACCTTATGGACCCGCTCTAGTCATAACTACAAGAGGTTGCTTTTTCTTAGCCAAGGATTTGTATTGAGAATCTTGGTTTGTGTTTTCTAATGATTTCTTTGTACCTCCAAGAGTTTTTTAGTGGTACATTGGATTTTTGAGAGCATCTAGATCATTCTTAAAAGCACTAGGTTAGGCTGAAGCTAGCTTACGAAGGTCATGCTTGGAGCTTCTTGCTGATCCATTTTCTTGGCCAGACAAATCTTGACCGGCAGCCCAAACCATGTTGAAGGCTTGATACTTTAGCTTGGGAGTATTTCGATCAATCTGTTATCTCAAAGCATGACGTGGTCCCTCGCTTGAGCTTTGAGTGGCTTATTACTAGTGAATATACTTGACGTAGGCTTACTTGAGCAGCTTGTATTGGCTGATGAAAAATGCTTACGTCTGGCAAGTTTCAGTGACATATGCACTTAAGCCACAATCGGCGACACCAGGGGACACTTTATTTGAAAGGGCTTTGCTGTTTCCAACTTCCCTCTATGCCAGTTTGGCTCCTTAAGTGATGACGTTGGCACGATGACAGATGAGGGATGCTTGATTGCAACTTGAGTGGGAGTTCAAATTTTGCTGAGAACAGGCTGGGTGACGATTAAACTTTTTAGAGGAGGCGTCCGAATCGAGATTGGGGTTGAAGAGTGATTCATAGTATTCGAGCTAGTCTTCCTCATCGTCATCAATTCTCATTTTTGAGAACCCTTTAGGATTGAGTTCCTCACTGAACAGGTCATCGACATCGATCACTCTTACTTATTCAAAATTTAAAGCAATATTAACCTTTTGGATGCTAATTTACTGAGTGAAAACGGTTGTATCCACCTTAATGAGAATGGTTGGTGATGGGAGAGAGTAGCATTCTAAAAATTTAGAGCCTGGGTTTTTGAGCTCACTGGGTCCATACAGTTTGATTGGACAGAGGAACTAGAAGAGTGCTTGTCGCAGTTGCATTTTTAAGCCACTTCTTTAATTGATAACGAGCTTTGCTCTTTGTTGTCTGTACACGAATTCAATCCGTACTGCACAAATCCAGGCTCAGCACCTGTTATTTGATTCTGCTCGGTATTTTATTTGATGAAAATAAGTTAAGTATGAAATTATGAAATATTGGAGAGGATTTATCTCGGCCTTGAAAATGCGTCTGTTTTTGCGTGATTCATTTGTACCATGGCGGCGTCTTTTTAATTAAGACTGCTACTAATTTTACTGTGATTAGCAGCATTCTGTTAAGGAGTGTTGAAATTTTAGTTCATTTCTTTTCTGTTGAGCGTTTTAAGTATTTGGCTTGAGTTTGCTTGGGTTTTAAGTGTGCTTGAGTATTTTAAGTGTGAGGTTAGAGATTCAAGTTAAGCTTGGGATTTAAACTTAATCGGTTAGATAGTCAAAACATAAATACAAGTGCATCTATAATTTCCCATGATGATCTAAGATAGGGGTAGATAGAGTATAGTTTTTGAAAAAGTGTGGGTTGGTTGCAATGAGAGGAAAGGAATCGCAATTATATAATTATTATATTATTATTACTTGTGCCAAGCTTATTATTTCACACCTTTTAAAGCACCCAAATGTGATGACGTCGACGCTCTTTACTTCAATTATAAATATATGACTACATTTAAAATTTAAATTTACGGTTAGAGACTGATTCCTAAATAAAGAAAAGCTTTAGTCATATGATTCGATTGATTATAATGTAACAAATGCAATATCCCTTCGATGAGGGGTTAAAAATGTTTCGAAAGAGTCTCAAAATTTAAAGGGTGAATATTGACAAAATTAAAGGATTAGAAATTAAGAGTAGTGTAAATTCTTCTTCATCAATGATGGATGTTCTTCTTGAGGTCAAATGTGTTAAGATGCATTCGGCTGTTTAGTAGCATGGGTGAGAAATCTTTGTCTTCAATTTCAGTCTCAACTAATGAACCTAGTGCCTCAGCCAACTTACTTGCTAGCACATGCTTGCAAAATAGCGCCCCATTGCCACCTGTAGATGCACCCTCTGCTGCACTTGATGAGATGGATTGAGTGGATACGCCCATGCATTCCTTGGCATAAAAGTAGCAGAAGCACATTTCTCCCTTCACATCAAAGTTGTTCACATTGGCGCTCTGATCTCCTTCAGAATAAATTTGCGCACCACTCCCGCGAGTATTCGAGTACTTTGACTCGCTTACTCGATAGAAATACCTCCTCGAGTCCTAGCAGATAATCTTAGCTACCTTTCCGTTGTCTATGATTTCAAGTGCTGGAGCAATCACTGTAGGGAAGAGGGTGACCAAAGTTGCATAGATCTCCGTACTGATGTTCTTTTCGTTCTGCACTCTATTCAAAAGCACATTCAAAAATTGGCAGAGTTCTTGTCTGTTCATTATCTTTAAGTCAAATTGCTGTTGCTTATTTTAGGTTTGATTGGTTGCCTTTTTGCGGGGTGCCTTTCAATTGCTTTAATTATAATTTTGCATTTTGCTTTGCTTGAATATTTAAAATTAATTTCTCAACCGTGGAATAGCGAGAGAATCATTAAGAAGGGAGATAAATTTGTCGGATAAAGTACTTAGCAGAGTCGCATTTGAGCGGATAAGCTCCTCGATTGATAATTTGATTTTTAAATCTTTAAATATTTCCCTCTCCCACAGTCAATATGTCACACATACTTTACACAAAAATAGGGTATTACACTTATAGCATTACCCTTATTTCAACTCTTGTCAATGATTTAATGTACTTGAAAACAAATTTTTGAATAAGGAGTCAGCTCAGCGATAGGCCTTTTAAGAGTACGATGAGGAGCTGAAGTTAATAGAGTTCTCACAGTTGAGTGTTGAGGAAGCACAATTCCAGATCTTCGATTCCTTTCGTGAAGGAGAAGCAACAGTTGCTAAACTACATTCAGGACTTGGTGCTTTTCTCTGCGGCTAAGCAAACCATCGATTGCCAGCTGCTCTTCAAGGAAGGTGAGCTGAAAGATATTATGGAGGGAAAGAGAGCAACTAAGATCAAGGTAGATGCAGATGTGTAGGAGGTTAAGAACAGAGTTATCATTATTGTAAGTTAGAAATGGCTTTATACTTAGTTGGGAATCTCATTCTCTGGGTTTCATAATTCTCATTGCCTTCTCTATAGTTGGAAAAGTATCAAGAGCAGCAAGGAGTGCTCGACCCCATTCTAATCATACTATTCTTACTTTTCTTACATGGCAATACTTATATTTCTAGAGCAGATAGTGACTCCAATAATGAAGCTCCTGCAGATCTACGTTAAGAAGGCAGTGCAGATGAATAGCTATACTTTCCCCAAGGACGTGTCTAATTTACTGGAGGTAGTGAACTGGATGTGCAAGGTCAGAGGATATAAGACCATAGTCAAGTTTTTCCCCCACGAGGTGGCAGACATGGAACCTGTAGTTGAGATGCTTCATTTCCAAGAGGTGAGTGAGGAGTGGTGGGTGGCCTATGTGCTCATCCTTTGGCTTAGCATCATAGTACTCGTTCCCTTCGACATCGACACCATCGATTCTAAGAAAGACATTGACATTCATTCATTCTTTCATTCAAAATCTTTTAATTATCTATGGTGAATATGATGTATATCTATTTTGAGACAAGTATTGATTTTGGTGAAGCGCATCATAAATATCTGCAAGAACCACATGACTAATTCTGGAAAGATCCGTGAGGCCACAGCAGTCCTGCTCTCTAAGCTGATGACCAGACCAGATGTGGTTAAGTCAGGGGAGACAGATTACTTCCTCAACTTCCTTGCGGTTGAGTATGAACAGTGCAAGAATAAATGATAGATGAATCAATTTACTTAATATTGTGAGAATGATGCGAATCAGATGTTCTTTGTGAGTGGTATCCTGCAAACACTGACTGAGATATTTAAAATTGGCCACAGAGAAGATTTACTGGCCAGAGTTAACACTGTCTTCGACCCCATCCTTAAGAGTGAAGTCAAAAACAAGTTCTCTCATTTCATCATAATCGATTATATGTACTTATTAGAGTTCATGGCTAAGAGCACTAATCTTAGAAAGAGCAGGGTTAAGCTAGCTCAGAGAATTGGCTGCATCTTCCTAAAGCCAAAAGTAGCTAAGTGGAGGTACCAAAGAGGTTTCAGATCGCTTGTCGAAAATCTCCAGCAGAATGCTCTTGGATAAATCAGCTCTTCAAATCAACCAATTACATTACATGAGTTAACTGTGATAATATATTTCATACAACCAGCAACGTAAGAAGAACAAGAGGATGAAGAAATGGAAGAGGACGACATCAACTTTAATGCTTTATTAGAACTTTATTTATAACTTTGAGCAGCTCGAGTACATCATCCAGTATCTTCTAGACTCTTTGAAGGATGAAGATAACGTGGTCAGATGGACTGCTGCAAAGGGCCTGGGTCGTATTACTGGGCGCATGTCCAAGGACTTTGCTGATTAAATGTGGAATAACTCCTCGCTCTCTTTGGCAAGAATGAGACAGATAGCTCTTGGCATGGAGGGTGCTTAGCCTGGCTGAACTCTGCAGAAGAGGTTTGCTGTTGCCTGAGAGACTAACTACTTTCATTCCTATTTTGGATGAGGCCTTAGTCTATGATGAAAATAGAGGCAACTATAGTGTTGGAGCTCACGTCAGAGATGCTGCTTGCTATGTGGTCTGGTCTTTTGCAAGAGCTTACTCACCAGATATAAATTCATCTCTCTCTATATGTCATCATAATACTTTCGATATAATGAAGCCTCATGTGCACACCTTATCCACTCAGTTGATTGTTGAGAGTCTTTTCGACAGAGAAGTTAACTTCATTTGGCAAACTTATTTATAGTTAACTGTAGAAGGGCTGCAAGTGCTACATTTTAGGAGTGTGTTGGAAGACAGGGCAACTTCCCTTACGGTATTGAAATCCTCACAGAGGCTGATTATTTCACTCTCTCCAATAGAGTGAACGCCTACCTAAATGTCTCTTGCTTTGTGGCTTAGTTCCCTGAGTACTTCTCTCGCATGGCCAATCATTTGGCCTTTGTAAAGCTTAGACATTGGGAGCCTGAAATCAGACAGCTAGCCGCACAATCCCTCTCAGTTATCTCAGTCTTCTAGCCACAACTCATCTCTGAAGAGATCCTTCCCAAGCTCATCTCCAGCTGCCTTGATAATTAAATCATAATATCTTTTTGATAAGGCTCTTCATGTGAGACATGGAGCTATCTTAGGTGTGGGAGAAATCCTAATCGGACTCTCTGGGAATTCCTAGATCAATAGAAAGGAAGTCTTAGAGAAGGCTTTTAAGACCTTGTCAATCAAAGAGCGAAGACTTATCGAGGAGAGCTAGAATAAGTCTGAGTTCAGTGGCAGGTACAGCTAAATAAGTAGCAGTAACTTCCTCAACACACACGTACCAGAAGGCTCTTAGCTAAGAGGAGAAGTGAAATAGATCATTGATAGAGTTGATAAACAGCGTCTCTACAGAGGAAAGGGAGGAGAGATAAAGGAAGCTAAAATTTAACCGTGAAAATTTTAGATGACTGGGGTTTAATGAGGGCAGGAGTGTGTCACTTGATCTTTTCACTATCTCTCTCTAGAGTTCCCCTCTCAGAGGAAGAGAGACTTTACTTCTTTAAGACTTTACTAGAGAACTTCAAGCACCCTAATATCGAGATACAAGAGGAGGCAACCAAAGCATTCAAAGCCTTCTGCTTCACTTATTTCAGCCATGAAAATGCTCAAGATATTCATAACACTGATAAGATTAGATAACTCCTTTTCTTTTACAATTTTTTTGTGATAAGCAAATCGTAAAGGAGCTGCAGCATATGATGAAGCCATCTTCGGTTGATGAAAATGTAGCCTTGACTAGAGGCTATAATATGTCTTTCGGAGTCCTCTCCAAGCAATTATATCAAATCTTCACACCAGATCTCTTCGATACTCTTATCAAATGTCTTTTCATAATATTTAAATATTATGCCATAGTTTATCAAGAACGCGATTCCAAAAGGCAAAGAATCAGACGATCCAGATACAAGAAAGCAAGCTGTTCTCTCACTGATTCAATCATTAGAAACTTAGGGCTTTGAATAAATCCCCACCAATGTTCTGAATGACATCTATAACACTCTATGTCAGTGCATGAATGACTATCAAATTGATCGAAGAGGTGATGTTGGAAATTGGGTGAGAGAAGTGGCAATGCTCGCTCTTACCAAATTCATCAGACTTCTTATCGCCACATAGAATTAGCAGCTTATTCAAGCCTTAGGTGCAGACTAACCTGCTTTCTACTAGAAATACATATGTCTCCTGTTGCAGCAGCTCTCTGAAAAGATAGATAAGGTTAGAGAGGTGGCTGGAAGATCTCTACAAGAGTTCTTCAAGCTAGCTGCTGATAAGGTAGTAGACTTTGCTGAGAAGGAGAAGCTTAGCCATTTGTTCCTGAGCTCACCTGACCAAAAGGATCTACTTGTGAAGAGACAAGAAGAAAGCAAATTGATTGAACATGCTGAGGAAATAGCCTAAATATTCTTTAATTATTTGAAGCCTACCTTCCCTGGAGAAATGCAGATTTCGTATTCACCTCTCTTTCTCAGTTCTTCGACTCTCCAGTTTACTCTCTTTCAATCTTCAAAGGATTAATTACCAGCAGCGGAGGTCTAACTGAGAGCACTCTTAAAGCAAGCTCTAACTCCCTCTTCGAATACTTGAGTGCTATGGGAAAGGATCAGGCAAATGGGCTAGCATCTAAGAAATCTTTCTTAGTCAAGATAATCCAGCTCTTTAAAGAGAATCTAAGAGACGAAAGAGTGACTATCCCGCTACTGAAGACTCTAGAAATCTTACTTGGCTCAGACTATCTATCTGATATGGAACTAGTGCCTGAGATGAGTGAGCTGCATGCTTTGACAGTTCAAGAATGCAACAAAAACAAGAATATTGTCAAGCTTATGTCTTCTGCAGGAGTCTTCACAGGCATGCTTCAATACACTGATCAGAGTCTACTTCAGAAGGCAGTGAAGAGCTTACTCTTCCTTCTTTATCATTCCTTCCCCAAGGTTAGGATTCTTACTAGTGAAAAGCTTTATACTGCTTTACTTACTATGGAAGACTTCTCGCTCATCATTCCTGGAGGAGAAGATGACTATAACTAGGCTATAGAGATGCTCAGTGAAACTAATTGGAGCGAGAAACTTGCAGTCATTGGATCAGGTAAAGACCAAATTTACTCCCTATTTGTAACAAATAAGTAATCCCAGCAAATAATTAAGCACATTTATTTACTATTTGGAATGATAACACAGAAGGCACAAGCTGAGGCGGATTAAAAGCTTCAACAAGACAACAACCAGTGAATTAAACCCCCACTATGCCTCAATAAGGGGATATATTAATCTAAAAATTTAGCACATACTATATGAGCATAAATTTTAGACTCATAGTTATAGAATGAATTGATAATTAAATTTAAAAGTTCAATATTGCTATATATCATTGATCTCTGGTTCAGGCTCTTAAATTTCCCCTTCAAATTTTGCAGAATCTATCTTTTCAAGAGGAATCCCATCTTAGATTTGTATCTAATTAAGTAGATCTATAGCACTTCCCTCCTATTTAGGACTGAATATGGTAGGAGCTCCATTAAATACTAGATTTTTTCTTGCAAATTATTACTGATTCTCCACAAAAAATAAGTGAACGAAATATAATAACTTGAAATATTGATTCATAAGAATTGAACTCATTCTACTTGACTGAGAACTTCTATCATCGGTCCCATCTCCATAAGTATTACTTCTGTCTATATTAAGCTAACCATTAGTGGATATACTATGATCCCCGAAACCCTTTGTCCTAAATGGGTTACTTCCCTTCAAGGGTAAATTCTTTTAAGAGCTTTAGTTCAGTAGCATCTACTAACTCAAGTAATTGTTAATGCCAGCATAATATATTAAATGGTTGCTTATAAAACCTTAAAATAGCAGTATTTGGTATTTTTCCCTTTTGATCATGAGGACCAGCGCCTTTACTAGCAGCTATATCTGTGTACTCCCTAAATATATTCTCGAATGCGAATTCCACATCTTCGTCCTTTAGATAAGGTTGTGGAATTACAGCGCTATAGTTATCGAATGGATCAAGCATGGTTGTCTTTATCTGTTCCTTGAATTTGGCTTACACCTCCCGCGCAATTTCCTCTTTCCGCCTTGCATCTCTTTCAGTCTTCCGTTTCAATATAGCTCTCATCTTTCTTATCATAGCGCTCTTATAGGAGTTTCTTTTGCACACTTTGCTTTGTCTCAGAGCTTAAGCCAACTATGCCGTTGGGATTGCCTTAATTCTCAGCTACGAGCTAGTTCTCTCTGATAGCTTGAAGTAGGATGTCTCGATATTCAGGCAATAGCTTTTCTGCCAATTCCATATACTGGCTAGAGATTTCATTGCTTGTGGTGCGCTTTGTTGCTGGAAGAGTTGAGTTCAGTAGGATCTTTTTCTCAAAGTTGAAGTTAGTGGGCAGCCTATCTACATCTTACTTGAGCTCTATCAATTTTTAAAGTCCTGGTGATGTGAAAATGTTGCCATCCGAGGAGATATGGTTGCCTATTAAAATATTGGAATAAGTTAGTTTTCTCAAATTTAAATCATATGGATAAAGTTTACCCACTTCCTTTCTCTGCGTTTGACCACAAATTCTTCTTTCTTGGGTGCAAGAGCTTCTTTGCCTAAGATCTTGTTCAAAGTTCTGATATTTGAATGCTTCATTTATTGCTAACTAAGAAATGAATGATCTAAACTCTACTCTTATATTAAATCTAATCAATAGTGCTAGTAAAGAGGATTATTGGTAGTTTGGTTCCTCTAGCCACCTCTCGAAGAATAGTGACTGCTACCAATAGGTGGCCTTACTTGTTTTTTTACCTCAGCTTCGAGATCCTCCATTTTTTCTCTTCTGTATGCTTGAATAAGATGCTAGAAGTTAGGTTGAGGTCTCTCTTCACTCTAAGTAATGTGCTTCTTAAGGACAATATTTTTAGTAGGAAGGGGATTAGAGAAAGAGTTGACACTGTAAAATGAGGTGAACATAGGAGACAGTTTGTTAGTCTCAAACTTATTGAAGCGAGAGGTGCTAGTGTTGTACATCATCGAACTCTAATCTAGCTGCGTTGTAGACATGCTCCCATTACCTCCAAACCATTGCCAGGATTGAGTTCTGTTCATACCTCCTTACCCTTTACCTCTAGGATTTTAAGCGCCTTAGTGAGAAAAGTTATCCTAGTTGCCTCCTGAATTGAAATTAGTAGTAGTTTTAGACCCAACTTAACCTGCTCCCTAACCCGCATCCTTGCTTTTCTTCTTATCATTAGGATTGAGCAAGATTTTCTTAAGCTAATTTTTAAACTAGGTGACCTCTGTGCTCTCTCGCATCTAAATAGGGTTCAAGCTTGCTCTCTTCGTCATGGCTTTCTTTCCCACTCCATAAGGTGATTAGTCAAGTAGGCTTAAACTTACACCTCCATCTCTGACTGAAAGAGGAGCGATAGTAAGACCCCTTGAAATGATTTGAGTTGTCTGTCTCCTTCCGAGAGCTTGTGTGGATGCTGCATCTGACATCTGTATAGCTAGAGATGTCACTTAGTTGCGATGCGAGTGGATCCCGCCCGGTGGAGTTTAGGGGTTTAGATACTTTCTCAAACTTCTCTCTATGTAGATCTTTGACATCATGAAACCATTCAACTAGCCGAACCTTTTAATTAAAAAAATATTGATCAACTCTTAATGGACAACTTGGAAAAGGTCTTGTTCTATATCCTCTCCATTGAGTATCTAGCTTTCCATTTTTCAAGTGTTTCTCTATCGCTATATAGATAGTCTTGCCCAAAATGAAGGGTAGCACCTCAAACAGATCATCTTTTGGAGGTTGCGTGAGCACAAATAACTTCATATACTTCTGCTTCAACTTTTCTCGCAGTTTTTTCTACCCTTATTAAATAAAGAGCAAGACTTACAACTGCAAATCTAGAGAGCAAGTCGTTTTAAAACTTGATGCAATAGTATATCCAAAATAGTAGCACAAAGCACTTCCGAAATAACAACGTCTTGCAAATTGTCTCAATTCTAAATGCCGAAATTAGGAGGATATTTTCATTTTACCTGTTGTATTTTTGAAGATCATATTTCAAATAATCCAAAGCCTTCATGATTAATTTAGACTGCAGCAATTTTAAAGGAAAGGGCTTGTCGTCTGAGTATTTGTACTTCATAGGATCAAATAAAGGGAAGAAAGCAAAAAAGATTTCTAATATGTAGGATCAATCATATCGTGCCCTTGATCTTTAGAGCCCATGGCATTAGATATCTGGGGCAGTTTATTCTATTTAAAAAAGCATCAGGAATCTCTCACCATAAATATGATGCTTACCTATTCATTCTCTTGTTTGACATTACATTAAAAGAGCTATATTTTCAATCAATTTAAATGAGATGTAATTACTGACTAGGCTTTGACTCATATTAGCTGCTTGAGTCTGTAGATTAACCTCTTAGAATGAGTCACCGTCCTCACTACGGTCATAGTCCACCACAATTGAGCTTTAATCGCCCATATTAATCTTAGCCAAGCTATTGCCTCCAAAGCCCACCAGACTTTTCTCCCCTGTGCCGTAGTATAGCCTGTTAGTCACAGCCATTGAGGTTTCATGAAGTAATGTGGAGTTATTCTGAGTATAGAGCTGAGTCGGCGAGAGGAGTTGCACTCGCGAGCGGTTGGTTTATCCATTAGGGTTCAGAGAGTTGACGTGAGTCTCCATGATCTTGCGCAGGAAACTGAGCTTGCTGTCGGACTGATTTCTTTTCATAACTTATATTTTACTTTATATTACTATTCAATTTTTAATAAACTTGGCAAAAGAGAGTGAGGAATTGAAATGGAGATGCTATTAAGAACAAAATGAAGTTAATGAGTGAGACTCATTGATATGAAAGAGAAAGAACATATAACAGTTATCTTAAATATAAGTGAACAAGCTCAACAGTATCCGTTCCCGATTAAGTTCTTATACATTCTATCAAATTGATTAGGGCTCACTTCTCAACTACTTCCTCCTCTTCCTTGCCGAACTTGCAGCTCTATAGGCACACCAAGATATATTCATTTCCACTGCCTGGAGTGATATAGTCGGTCACTATCATCTCAGTGTCTTGCTTTGTTCTCATACGCAGATACACGAAGTCGCTATCTCCTTGATTCAATTGCTTAAGAGTTTGCTTTGTCTTCATAACTAAGTCAGCAATTAGTGCGGCGTATTGGACTGCAGGGATCTTATCCTCTGGGTATGATCTCACTGGGATGCCTATAAATCGAAATCAATAATCGAAAGGGCAGTTGCAAAAATTTGAAGATCATTTATCTTCTCTCCTTATCTTGAAGTTAAATTTTGACTTAGTTCAAAGCTCCTGTATTTCTCATATTGTGAAGCACAGTCTTATTTTAAGTGCCCTTCACGGTTATATTCCTCTTAAGCGAGACATTTAAGAAATGGTTTGAGATTTTTTTGAAATCATGGGCAAGTGGAAAAACTTCTTACCATCAAAGTTAATGATGACATATCCGATAGCTCCTGGCTGTTGCATGAGCAAGTTAAGATACTCTTGTACTTCTCCCTTCTCTTGTGCCTATTTGAAATATTAGAATCTCAATTATAGAAAACAGAGATCATAGAAATAACATTGTCCATTTTGGAACTTCAAGAAGCAGAAGAGCGCTTTCTTACCATATTGAACTTTAAGTAGAACTATAAATTTATTTTAATTTAAATTCTTCAACTCTCTTAATCTCATTTAGTTAGAGGCATTTTTAGCTAGTTTACAACAAATTAAGTTGATATTCACTCGAATTCTATATACATAATTGGGACTATAGTGTTCCTATATCCACTCGATAAGTTTCATTCAGTCTTATTCTTCTTCTTCAGAACTATTTTATATTATCAATCAAAGAAGATTAAAAGTTGATGTTTACCAATAATTAAGGATTAATCTTGAGGGAATGTTATTCAGAAACCTTTAATTAAGTTAAATGATTTTATCAAAGCAATTGAGTGAGTTTATCGAAGTGTTGATGAGGAGGATATTAATTAAATTGCAAGATAAAATAAAACATTATGACGACGGCGATGATGTTCAGATCAGATAGAGAAGCCAACTGCCGCAAAATCCTACTCACTCTCAACTATGATGCCAACTCACAGTTGCCTTCGCACCCTCAAAATAAAGAGCAAACCTTAATTTCCCAATCGAAATCCAAGAATAAGAACAGCAGTAATTCTCCCTCTCCTGGACTCAAGCACTATCAACAAGTTATGCTGCAAAACCATTAGTCCCGAAGGCAAATTCCCTCTAACTCTGTTGAGAATAGTACTAAATTTTTCCCCTCTATAACAAAGTACAACTATGACAGCAGTTAGGGAGGATTTTTGGATCAATCAATAATAAATAAACTCACTCAATTCAGTTCTCAAAGCAACAATAACTCAAACCTCTATTAGAGCAATTACTAAGGACTGAGGAGAAGGCAAGTCACAACTGTTAATGCAAGCACGATCACCACTCAAAATTTTGCAGAAGAAATTAATAAAAGCAGAGAGGAGCAAAGAGAGAGTGAGAATAATGAGGATTCGACATCGAAGAGTCGAGAGTCGCCTTTTGGATTTCAAAATTAATCAAATCATGAAGTTAATGAGAAAAATAAAAAAGGAGGCCTTGCTATCTTGTAAGTGAGAAAAAGTCCTGAGAAAGACCTTACTCAGATATGCTATGCTTATTCTATATTATTTATTTGGAGATAAACATTAACGTTAATCTTCCTCCAGTGGCTTAAAAATAGAAGACAATCGATTCTTCTCATCAAATTCCAAGAGCTACTGATAAAAGTTATCTTAACAAAGACATTTAAATGAATTACTAATTTCAAAATCTCAGCTTCAAAAACTTAGAAAGTAAACAGATTCATGATAAAAACGCACACAAAGATAAGAACTTCCTAAAATCTTCTTTTGACAAGTCTTTTTCAGTTAAGGTTAGCAAAGAGACATCACCCACATAGACAGTAGAAAACACACCTCTTACAAATTAGCGATTGAATTCCAGGCTACACTAAAATTTTGGCAACGCAGCCATTTAATGCAACAAAGAAATCGAAGAAGAAGCACCCCTTCAAAATGGAAGCATTGGACTAAAGACACGTAATAACTTTAAGACTCTCGCTGCAAGTATTCTTGAATCAAAAGCACTAGTGAAGCAGGCACAGATGAGGTAGACCCTGAATTAGTCTTGGGGAAAGATCAATCAAAATATGTAGGATATGCATCATCTTTCAAGATAGGAGCAGATCATCTCCTCAGGTATCTCTTTTTTTTATCTAGAGTCTGAAGAAAGTGGAGAGAAAGCTCGTGTACTAAAAAAAGGTGTCACTCAATCAAACTCAGTTCGCTACTACTGTGCAAAGCCCGTTGAGTTTTATCAGTTCTAAGAATAACTCTCCCATTTTTTCCCTAAATCAGAGCTCTATCTTTTTCCAGCCGAAGAGTGGTGCTCTCCAAGAGACGAAACCTACTTTAGATAACTAAAATTTGAATGACTTACTAGTAGTAAAGAGACAAAGGATTTAAGGCAGACTAGCTGACTATGAAATGTATGGCACAGCCGGCTATCAAAGTTATTAAGAGAGTCTCAAATATTTGACTAAGCAAAATTCCCCAAAACCAATCAACGAAGAAAACTTAATAAGCAATGGCTTCAAACTATAAGGCTTGCATGTAGATCGGTAATTCACGATGGGCAACATCACTGCCTATTTATTTATCTTACTGTCAAGAAGCATAATATGAGCACTCAAATTGCTCAAACACACTTAAATACTATCGACATGTCTGGCCATTTGGATATTCCCTTGAACACTTCACACCTTGAATCCACACCTACCATAAACATAGTTGTGAATCACAAATCCAAGAAGAACTTCTCTCGTCCTCTCGACTTGCTTCACTCTGCAGCAACAATTCCTGAAGAGAGGTCCCCAAATAATCAGACTGCGACAAACTCTATCTCTTAAATTAAGAGCTAAGGCAAAGACCGAAGGCCAATTTATCTTCTTGAACAAAGTTAGAAGAATCACACAGCAAGCAACTTAAACACTATCAACGTCGATTCTTAAGCAAACCAAAGCAGTATTAAAAACTATTTCGATATTAGATTGAGGAACGCCAGCGTTGACTACAACAGCATGAGTAAAACATCATTTGTCTCTAAGAATTCATAAGAAAGCGGAAGCTTGGAAGATAGTTACAGATCTTCCAAGGGAGATAAGACTTTGCCAAGTTATTAGCTAAATCTTAGTTCTTGTTTTGATATTTTGCCAAATCATCAGAATTATAACTTTCAAGTTGCGAGCCAAGTGGCTTCACTTCCAAATTTGTAAAACTAAAATGCAAAGCGCCCATCAGGATTAGTCTTGCAGCCTATGAGCTCACTCTAAAACTCAATAGAGCTTCCTGAATCCTTATCTCCTCATCGTCCTTAGTTTTCAAGATTCATTTCTATTCAAGACAAGCAGATTAATCCGAACTCGCTGAAATAAGTGGCCATAGATTTTTAGCATCTGTAGCTTCAACATCCCTCCAAAAAAGTTTGAATTTAATCAATTATCTTTCATTCTCTTGCTTAATTTAAGCGATGGGTTAATCCATCTATAAGAACATGACTGTGAAGAATTCTCCAATGTACACTTCTCATAAAAGTTTCAAACTGTTCCCTCAATTTAAGGATCGAGATGCCTCGACCACTTAGAGCAAGGCAGATATAACAACATCACAAGAGAGACAAGAGTAAAAATTGAGCAAGCTTTGGAAAGAAGAGGCCCTTTATCGCAGCTTAGTCAAAAGCCCAAAGAGAAAGTCTAAGATTGGTCATTTATAGCTTGGCTAAAAATAAAGAAGTCATAATGAAAGATTCTCGAGCAGAAATGTTATAATTCATATAAAACATTTTTAGAGCACTTAGATAAACATTGCTTAAAATTTTCATGTAAAGGATCAAGGAGAAGGATCATCAATCTAGAGCATTATATATTTAGATTTACTAAGAGTTTTTCGAGCAGTGTTCCCGACATTTTGAATCAAATGGAGGCAAACAAGAGATAAATAGAGAAAAACTTATCCCTAATGCAGCAGAGATATATAGAAGCCTTGTAAAGAAATCTACCAAGAGCAAGTGATCATTAAGTGAGTTTTGAGAATAATTCTAAAGCTGGGTAGATTGGAGAGGCCGAGAGCTAATTAAATAAAACTTTTAACTTGAAAGTAATCGCGAGGAACAAGGGCTCTTCTCCTGATCTAAATGAGTCGCCTTTTAACGAGTATTAGAAAAAGGAAAGCCAAATCTCAAATTATTAGAGCATCAACATTTACTTCAATTCCCTTTTATTATAAGGATCATATTTAGTAATTTTTGTATTGACGAGTACTTAGCTGCTCATAGTTAATTACTTAAAGATGAGTAGGCTGAAATAAGGACGAAGCAGCCATCTTAAAAGCTTCTTCTATAGCTTAAATCCCCATTTGCCTATCAAAGCCCAACTAATAAAGCCAGTTAAAAATTTCAGTAATCTCAAGAAGAGAACGCAAATGATAATTAAGACCAAAGTCCAAATTCTAGAAAGCACCCTTTGGAGAAAGTTAAATTGAGAGAGAGTATCTCTTAGATATATGGCATAAAGAATGATCGAGTTGGGAAGCCCTCTTAAAAGATGCTTTCTATCAGTAAGAGCGTTCTGGGAAGGTGAAAGTACAGGCAAAATTAGTTTAACAATAATTTGAAACAGATAGCTGAAGGGATGGAGAAAATAGATACTTTGTAATTTGGACTGCAATCTCATGGAATGAACAAAGGGTCTTAAAAAATTATTGATATGGCTTATCAGAGTAGGAGCATATAGCTTTCTCCAGTTAACAGCTAAGAACTGCAGAGGTTCATAATTTATAGAGTTAGGTTTTTTAAAATTTGTTTCTTCATTGATAGAAATGGGAGGATTAGTGAAGTAAGGCGTCAGAATAACAATACTATAATTGAGTCAGAAAATCAGACCAGCACTTATACCTTTATTTTTGTATTAAATTTCATTATTTTTTGAGATAGCTTAAACTATAATCGACACTTAAAAACAATCATCAGAGATATCTAAGTGACTCAAAGATTACAAGAGAGTAAATAGAAAGTTATTTGAAGCTGAGGTAAAGTCTTGGCCACTTAACTCTTATTTCTATTTTACGTTTTATGATGCCACGAGGTAACTATCCCTAAAGAGGGCGTGGTCAAATTAGGGAGTACCTCATAGTTTGAAAATAAAAGGGAGAGCAGTAGTTTGATAGATATGGGTTAGACAAATAAAAGCGGCTTAGGTAGAAATCTCGAGTCTTCTATAGCTGATCCAAGATTTTTGCCTATCTATAATCATGAATAAGCTACTTCTTGAGCTCATGACTGCTTGCTGCCTTTGTGTTTGAATATAAATTTTGTTCTATAATGGAAGCGATAGATATTAAATATTCTATAAGCTTTCTTGCCTGTGTATGCTTTCAATAAGATATATAGAAGAAGTTTAATTGAAAGCACTGTGAGTGAAAGAAATAAAAATATTTAAACTATAATTGAAGAAAGAATGGAGGTTGAAAATTTAGAAAGTCAGCTAAAATACATCAACGCTAACGGCGTTACCCTTAGTATCGATGAGCGATTGAATCTTGAATTAGCCTTATCTAAGTTGCAGTTGGACTTTGGCTTTGAGCAGCTCCTCTTCTGGGGTAAAATCAACGGTAAGAATAACACTAGGACAATTTAATAATGGTGCTCTTTATTCAAAGAAATTCAAAGAAGGAAAACCTTAATCTTCTAATCATAAAGGAATAATATTAATCCCTGTGCTTATAGGTGTTGTTAATGACTACTATATTGCAGAGGCTTTGACTTATATAGGCGTGCCTGATTTCCCATAGAAGAGATTCTTCTGGTGCAGCAGTGCCAACTGGATCTTTGCCAGTCTGCCTACTCCTATTGCAAACCTCAAGCACATCTTCGATCAAGTCCAAGTCTTTTTCTCTGGCGAGTTCGATAGAATAGTTGTTGAGCCCTCTGGAAGATCTGACTTGCTTAATGTACAAGAGGCCCACGCAGGAAAGTCAAAGCCCTTAGAGATTCCTCCTAAGGGAGTGACTGAGCTTGATCGACTTGCTCACGTTGTGCATAGCATCGAACACGATTGCTAAGTAGTTCCTGTTGGCAGTTTCAAGATGACTCCCATCAAGGAAGTAAGAAAGAATGATGCTTTCAGAGGCCTTAATCCAACATCTAAAGCCTAAACTTATTTAAAAGATGATGAAATTATTCGCCTTTGAGCTTGAAAACTATTCGCACTTCAGAGCAGCTGAGACAAGGGAGAAGAGAGAGCAGATTGATAGAGATGAGGGAATCTACACTTTGAGCTTCTTGGATGAGATTCAACAAGACTATCCCAAGGGAGCTTGGAACATAGTAGAGGACACTACCAAAGAAGTAGCTCTTATCAGGAACAGACTCTGGCCAGGATACTTCGCCTACCATAGAGCAAGGACACACATCTTTGGTGGACTCTATGTTGGAAGCGGCATCAAGAATCTAGATCTACCTTTCATGGTGTGATATTCACTTTATTTAAGACAGCTTTTTCATTAAAATCGAGAAGAAGAATACATAATGCTAAATTTAACTCTTTGCTTTTCTTATGAACTGTCTTCCGATTAGTGTAAAAGTATTTCATAAAAGTTATTGAACTTTATCTCTTTTCTATAGCCAAGTAATAAATAGACTCATTAAAAAGTTTAGGGTTTGAGAAGATTTTGAAAAGCTTTGGCTTTAATGAGCAATAAGAGGTTATCGAAGTAGGTTAAGACAATAAGGAGGAAGTAAAAGCGGACCAAACTACATTCTATGATAAATACGGCTTATTTGATCAGCTTACCATAAATGATTACTAACCTGGACAAGGAATGATAATTTTTAGACATCACTTAATTTTTATTTATTGAATCCCTCCTCATGTTGATACTCATTCTCCTTTCCAGGAAATATTTGTCTCTCTTTCTTTGAGAAGCGGAGTCTCCATGAATTTCAGAACTCCAGAGGGCTAGTAGAAAGATAAATCTATCTTTATAACTCCGCTGTTATTTAATATAGAAGAAATGAAGAAAGACCGAATAAAGAAATCATTCTTAATTAGACTATTTATGATTTGATCAGTCAGCAATTTTTTCGCATACAACAGCCCAGTTAGCATGATCATAGTACCTTTTCTTGATCTCAAACTTGCCTTAAAAGTATTCTGTAAATAGCTCCTCTAGCTCTCCCTCCTTAAACATGTGATAATATCTGTGATATACTGTGGCCTTTTTCTCCTCATTTTTATAGGCAGTCTCTATGAAGGAACTAGAACTTTGAGACTTGCTCTCCTCGTCATGCACCTAACTTTCCCCTTCCTTCTATTCCTCTTGTGTGCTTAATTATTAGGTCTCTTGCTTCACTTCCTCAAGAGGCTTAGCGTTTTAATTTTAAGCTCCTCCTTCTTCATAAGAGTCTTGTAAATGCCAGGGAACGAAAACATCCTATGTTTAAAACTTTTTTATTTCTTGTTCGAATGCCCAAACATAAACGAGAAGTTGCCCTCCAACCTTAAGTATTCTGTGCATTTCAGCTAAAGCTGCAGCTCTTAGAGTCTTAGTGGAGAAATGATGGATCACTGCAATCGAAATGCAAGAGTCGAAGGAGTTGCTACGAACTGGCAACTTTAAAGAGTCACAATGGAAAGTCTAAAACTTAATGCTTCTCTCTCTTGCTATTGAGAGCAGATTTATGCTTCTATCAGTTCCAATGTTGAAAATGTTTCCCTCATTTGCTGGTAGATATTTCCCATTGCCGCAACCCACATCTATATTCAGAGTACCGACTGGCAGAGATTGAAGATAATCTCTTATTTTTGGCCACTGTTGATATCTAGTATTGCTGAAATGAGGTGCTATCTTATCATAAACTTCATACACATGCTTCTTCTCCATTTCAGTAGCAGTCAAGGCCTCTAGATTCTGTGGATCTATCTTTGCCTCTTCACCTTCGCCAGCAAGCTTATTTTGATCAACATTGACTAACTTGTTTTGAGTATCGCATAGTTTGGGGAATCTGCATGTGCATGGATCTTGCTTGATCTTTCTGAAGGTGAGGGAGACTCGACGGTGGCGGAACTTTAACAGGCCATCTACACTATCAAGCTTTCTAGTTGCAATTGAATGAAGATAGTTGTATCTAGCTTCACCTGAGAATAAGACCAGGCCTCTTGGCTTCAAATACACATCTTTCTACTAACAATTAATGCTAATTCTTATAAATTTTATGATATTATAAGAAGAATATAGAAAAGAGCAGAAGTCTGGGAGTTCACCCATCTTCTTGTTCTTATCCACGGTATTAGTTCCATATATAAATTCAAATCCATAGTGCTGCACTCTCCTATTCAGTAGCTTAACCCAGGCTTGCTTATCCATGTCCTTTATCATTTAATCTTCCTCCTCTATATCAAAAGTTTAGTCTTGTAAAATTTCAGAGATAGTGTTTTTACCCTAAGAGATGAAATTTTCATAGACGTATAGCCCTGGAATGATTCCACTGTAACCATTCTATGATTATGGAAAATCGAAGACTGCTTTGTTCTTGAGCTCATTAAACTTGATAGGTGTTGGGAAGAAAGCAACATGCCTATCTTTAGTTCCAAAAAACTTAAGCATCTTGATATTTGGAGCATCCATGTCTTGCATCAGCCTTGCCACATCATCTGAAGATGCGAATTCCAAATGGCCGTAACTTGTTCCAGGGAATATAGTTATGCGAGTCAAGTTGCCTATCTTAGATGCATAAGTCGTGAATCACATTTTGGTCCTCTTCATCTCCATTTCCGAAATGCGAGACAAATACCTAAGCCTAAGGTTCTGTGCTCATCAGTTGGTCATAGGTTTAATTTTCTGCTTTCACGATTACCTTTAAGAAGAATTTTAAGTTTTATAAAGGGCTTACTGTCACAGCTTGAGCAACTTTCTTCTTCAACTTCTTAGCTTCCTTTTAGATAGAAGCCTTAGAAACTTATTTCTTCTCTTCCTCTTAAGTTATCTAGGGCAGGTTTTCTAAGTCTTGAGACTCTTTGTGTAGATTTGATTCCATATTTGTTATATTTGTGTTAATATTTTAGGCTTGAGCAGTGGTTATTTATTATATACCTTCAATTTTTAATTCTGGTAAAGCTGTATGTTCTTGTAAAATTATTAGCCAATAAACTCTCTCTATTAGTGTTTGTTCAACTTTTCAAGTTACTTTCTTATAGAAATCTTGGAAGAGAACATTCTCAGAGACTTCTTATTAGCTAAGGATACTCAAATTAATAAGGCTCGCTCAGATAGCAGGAGGTGAATCGCAAAACTCAGAGCAAGGAGGGATTCTATGATTGAAATTAAGTTGTCTGAAGTATATGCAAGCCTCTCTTTTAATAGTCTTTCAAAGCTTTCAAGGAAATAGTTTACATTTTATGTTTTCATACCCTCTCTCTACAAATCAACCTTATCCAAGCCATTTAAATGAAAACTACTTGTGATAATTTATGCATTGATATAATATTAAATATGGACCTTTCATTCAGGATCTAAGATAATTCTAATATAATACTCAATGCTTATGTAACATATATTTTGATAAGGAGATAGAATACTTGTACTTCTCAGGGTTGTAAAAGTTGAACTATGAGATCTTAGCCTCTCATTTCAACGAGGCTGAAACTATCGCACACACTCTCATCCAACAAGCGAAAGATAATAGTCACTCAACTGTAAAGCACTATTTGCAGCTCAAAGAAGCCAAAATCCAATTCATCAAGGGAGAATTTCTGCAAGCCATCAAAATCTCCAGCAAGTGTGTATACATAGAAATTATATGATGCAATTTTCAAGTGGTAGATGAGATCGAAGAGCAGAAGGTGAAGGGCGAAGAGTCCAAGAAACCACAGATACCAGAATAATCATAGTCTGAAGAACAGAAGCAGTAAACTAGTAATACCAATTTGGAGAATAAGGAAGAGGTTAAACAATCACAAGAAGCAGCAGATGGAACAAGCGAGCCTCTAAAGCCTGAGAGCCAAGAACCAGCTTCTATTTCTCAAAACTAAGAGTAACTTGAGCAGAATGAGAAGCCTACTTCTTCTTTGAAAGTGGGAGAGTTAAGCACCGACCAAAATTAGTTCTACATTTATCTTAAAGCCAAATGTACTTAGCTAGACTTCATTCTAAAATAAGAGACTTTGCAAAGGCTGAAGAATTTATCTGTCATATAAGAGATCAAGTGAAACTAAAGCAGGATCAAGTGGAGGGTTTCTTTAAGTTTAGATTAAAGACTCAGTACCTGTTGTCTAAGCAGTATCAGTCGTGCATGGAGTTCAGAACTGCAAGGAAAATAATTGATTAAGCTGCTCATGATGTATTACAATAGCTCACAAAAAAGTTCTAGCCTGGCTATTGATAAATTTATAATTAAATGATAAATCTGTGAAAGCAATTGAAAAAAATTATTGAAACTTTATTGCCAAACTTCAACAAAAAACTTTTAAATTTGTTATCTCCTTTAAATTTAGAATAAAGCATACCTGTAGCAGCAGCAGAGCCTATAATGGTAAATGAAGAAGAAAAGGAGGAGGGGATCGAAGAGAAAAAAGAGGAAGAATTTTTGAGTAGATATCACTTTGAGCACAAGAGACAAACTTGCATCTACCTCAAGAAGTTCGCTTTCTATGAACAGTCTGTAAACTGCTAATCCCAATACTTTAAGGAGCTGTTTAAATTCTATCAACTGCCCTCTAAAATAAGAAGAAGTCAAAGAAGAAAATGCAGATGCCGAAGTAGATCTTGTAAAAACATTGCCAGAACTTGATCTAACTAAGATAGAGAAGATAACTTAGGGATAATTGAGTTAGTAACAGTAAGGAGCTCTCAAAATTGCCCAGGCTCATTATCTATTGGGAAAGACAATCGGCTTCCAAAGCAAGATTAAGGAGTCCCTTGCTCAATTCTTAAAGGCAGAGCAGATCTACCAGCACCTGTTTGATACCGAAGATTCCTTGGTTGAGCTTTTCAAGATTGCCAAATCCAGAAAGTGCGCTCTTATCAAAGTGCATTCAGCACGACAAGTGACAATTTTGGATCAGTGCAAAGAGAACATGGACAAGGGTATTTCGATCCTCAAGAAGATCATGGGCTACGATGAGCAAACTCAATTATGCTTAATTTAAGTTCGTAAACAAAGACCTACTATGTAGCTGCTTGCTGCAGAGACTTAGGCGAGATTATGATTGACAAGAAGGATAACGATAAAGCTTTAATGTATATCCAGTAGTCCATCAGCATAATCACTGAAGTCTTCTCAGACAATCACCCCATAGTCATTGAGTACAATTCAAACCTCATTGAAGCCCTAGCTAGCAAAGACTCATCTTAAACTTTATTGCAATGTTGTCATCTTTTTTTTCTCAGAGGTGAACAGGAAGAAATGTGTGGAGATAGCAGAGCGTAACTTAAAGATCTCTCATGAGTTTTATGGGCTGAAATCCATTTACTCTCTGAAGCAGGAGCTTGCAGTATGCTCCAACTGCATTAACAACATGCAGTTCCTAGAATCACAGAAGCACGTGGCTGAGATGAGGCAAGCTGTGCAGCGTTTCCATGACGATGACAGTAACGATATCATGAATTAGTTCCTCTTCCTCGCTCAGATCCTTGCAGCAGTCACTCTCATGACTACAGAGCCACAGTCTGCTGAAAGAATATTCAGCTATGTCTATAGAGCCTAGAAGGAGTATGTCGAGAACAATGAGGAGCATCCTTTCATGGAGCAGGTTCTCATGAACATCGCCATGTTCTACAGATAGTGCCAGCGCTATCAGGCTTCACTCTTCTACTGGAAGAAGCTGAAGGAGATCTAGGCTAAGCTCTTTGCCCACGATAGAGAGATCCTTCTCTACTCCCTCAAGAACATCGGCCTTTGCTACTCTCAGCTCAAGTAGTACGATATGGCCTCGACGGCTTACAAGGAAGCACTAGAGATAGTTGAGTCACTACGCAGTAACCCCGAAACCAAGGGAGATGCTAAGACTTAGCGTAGCGACATGGACCAACTTTAAATTAGCTTCATAATAATGTCTGGTAAAATTAAACTAGGACAGTTGCTTTTCAACCTTTACTAGGTGTCCATTCAGTAGGGATTACTGGAGGAATGCATGTAGTTTAACTTAAAGTCAATGGAGTTGAACAAGACCTACTTCGGAGAGCGCAGTCTGAACGTCAGCAACAACTATTTCATCCACGCCCAGATGCTGCTTAAGCTAGGCAGAGGACCTGAAGCTGTTGAGTTTCAACAGATGCAAAATTAAGTTGCTTGTTTAGTAAGTAGTAGGTTATGATGGCTATAGATATTGCAGAGGAGACTAAGCCTGAGCCAAGAGAAGGAGAGGCAGCCAAGCCTGAGGACGGAAAGGAGGAAGTCAAGGGAGAAGACGAAGAAGAGGAGGAAGAAGAGGTTGAAGAGGAAGATGAGGAGGAGAAAAAGAGCTACCTCGAAATTAGCAAGAAACCAGAGGACCTGTTCATGATAAGGTTGAAGTACTACTACCAATTTGTGAACATCAATTTCATCATCGGCCAGACTTAAAAGGCCCTTGAGATTATTCAGACATTAACATTTAAACGATTACAAGACAAAGTTTTTTCCTAGTTAGACAGCTCTGGACTATATTCAGGGCAACAACGCCATAAGTTATAGCTACTTAGAGGACACTCTCCGCATTAGGTCAGAGTTGCGCACGATCCAACGCAGAGCCAAGGCAAAGGTGGAGGGGGTATCATCTTTAGATAAGGAAGAATAAAGTCAGTTAGCTGGAAGCAAAGCCCAAACTAAATAGGAGGGAGCTTATTCGATGAAGTACTTAGGAGTGTTCGGAGGGGCTGCAGTTACTTCCTTCTTGGGCACCTACATGCTAATGAACATGAAGAAATGAAACTCCAATAAATCAATGTCTCCTCTCTTTCTTAGATTGAACGACTTTATCTTTTCGCCCTTATTTATTCAACCAAGGAATCCTAATCAATTAGAGATTACCAACATTAAAAGAAAATATATCTAGATTAATAAGTCAATTTATTGGCTAGAAATTCTCCTCAAATCATTCCATCTGCTCTTCAGAACTCTTGCTTGAAGGTTGTAAATTTATCTCGCTATTTTCCTGCGAAACTTAACTCTACCCAACTGGTCCACCTCCACTATTCTTCAAACCCTAGTTTAAGATCATCTTGACTTTGTTCTCTGCGTTTTTTAACAAGCCTTCTCTTTGAGAAGGACTTTGAGGGTCTGAGTCTCGTCGCTAAAGTTAGCAGTCACCATCTTGTAGCTACTCTTCACAGTCATCTTCAAATCGTCATACAGAAGCTGCCTCTCATGGTCCTTTATCAAAGTTAAGATTTAAAAGCAATATTAAGGATAGGATTATAGATAAAGTTTAAGGGTTTTGAGGGATGTTAAAGACTTGAATAGCTGTATCTCGTTTCTTAAGAAGAACTGACTAGGAGTAGGTCAGGAAATCGAAGTGGACATAGCTGCCCTCCTTGATGAAAGACTTGGCTGGGATGAACCCTCTCTCCTGCACCTCGATGCAGACCAGTTCTTGATCTTGAGTAGAACTAACAATTTCCAAACTTCCTCATCCGCTTGGCTTCGAGATCCAGGGGTTGAAGAGTTCGAGAAGTGCCAAATTGAGAGAAAGCCATTTTCTAAGTGATGATCTTCATTAAGTAACCAGTTAGCTTAAATCTTATGATCCACATATTCTAATGTATTTATAAAGCTTGATATCCTTGCCCATAGGATATTGAAAATACTCTTGTCGGTAGAGATGAAGGCTCACACTTTCCTCAACGAGCGTTTTGTTTCTATCTATCTCTTCTTGCAGTTTCTTTGGCTTGAGAACATTTTAGGTGTAGTGAAAGATCTTTGATCCCTTCTGCATATTCAAAAGCAACATCCCCTCACCGTTCTGATTGCCCATCATTGCAGGTGTTGGATTAGTCAGTCTCAGTCTGTCTCCTGGAGAAATGTCCATGTACATATCCTCATTTGTTTCAAAGAATTATCCTTAAATTTCTTTATTTACTCTTTCATTTTATAGAATGTTACGAGAGCAGAGTAACCAGGCTTGAAAGTATCTACGACCTTTATTTTGAAAGCCATCCTAAATGAGCTCATCATTTTTCGTTTGAGAGTCTCCATTTCTTGCTAGTTCAACTGATTTACTCCACCGGTTCCCATTTGCATTCCATTCCCTTTAGTTGCGCCTTTACTGTTCTCAAGCATAGTTCTCATCTTCTCTGTGAACCTTTCTTGCTACCTGCTTTGAAGATCATCATATAACAGGAATGAAAATTATTGATAAGATAGTCAAGACTAAGCTTGTTCCTAAAGAGTCTTTGCTATTGGCCACTTTCTGTAGAGAAGAACTCAGTGAAGAAGATTGGATATTTCGTAACAACGACGCAATCAAGCATTGGAATCATCCCTGCTCTTTAACAAACTCCCGAAATAGATTTTATCATCATTCAAGAATAAGTTATTCAAATACATTTATTCTGTTCCTCCTCTGTTGACCTAGTTTTTCAAAAGCCTGAGCTCTCCATATACCGTTGAAATTAAGGACTAGAGTGAATTTCTAGCAGTTGCTCAAGTAGAAGTGTCTGATAGATCTCTGATTAGTTTAATTAGATGTTGCTGATTACTTAGAACGCGACTTTTGGTCTGAAGCAGCTAACTGTTGTTGCACAAAGTGCAGTTTTAAAGAAACATATAAGAGTAAGGAGCAGTTTCTGGCCGATAAAGGCTTTGCCGCTTTCAAACAAGGAGATGAACTTATCATCTCCTAAATTTCCCATAGCTGATTTCTTCAGATAAGCGGACAGAACGTACCTACCATCAGAGATTTAAACTTCATAGTAAATCATTCATTAAAATATGTGCGTGTGAACTTATTAAATAATCATAGCTATCTTTTGTCTCTTTTTGCATGCCTGCGATCACTCCAATAAAATGCTGATTAGCTCCTTCATCCTTTTAGAGCACTCTTTGAAAGAAAGATCTCCTACCTTCTTCGAACTCTAGTCTGTACTTTACAGTCAAAAATTTAGAATAACAATTTCTTTTTGAGGATATGGTAGATGACATTTTCAATGTTGAGAAGAGAAGTTCCTGTCAGTTTTTCAAAGTTAGCGAGTTTCCATACCACGTGAGAGAAGCAGTTTAACATCCAAGCTTCATCAATTAAAATATTGAAACTTGATGTTTTGTATTTTTATCAAACTCTTGGAATGAAGGATTTAGTATAGCTTGGAAAATATGTATGGTATTCTATTCATTAGAAATTTTATATAAATGGAAGAGGTTATAAATCTCAAGAGAACCCAAATGTATTTTAGTTTAGCAAATCTAGCAAGAAAAATTTGCACCTATGCATGACTCATCATCTTGTTCAGTCATATTTCATTATCTCAGAAGTGCAATAGCATGGGATGAGGAATTTCTAAGCAGTCTCTATGTCTGTAGGAAGAAGATTATCCTAAGATTTTTCATTAGATTCATTCATTAAGATATCCTTGTCTTTGCCATCTTAAAATAGTTTCTAATGCTCTTCTTTGATAGAGATTTTGATTGGTTTGTAACTTCTTTCAAAGATGTATTTCAAATCTTCATAGGCGAAGTGCAACTACTTTTGAACAATGGGATAATAATTTATATTTGAAATAATTTGGATTTAAAAGCTTCTTCTTGGAGCTTGCTTGTTGAAAATTATCTACCTGATCTTTGCAATTCAAGTCCTGTATCTTCCTTTTCTTCGAAGAGAGCTGCTAATCAGGTGAAACTAAAGATTTAGAGTCGTCATCCTAACTTTACTTGGCTCTTGAGGCTTATTTAAACTTGAATTGAGAGACAGATGGCTAGAAGTTCTTAGAGAACTTGCCTTCACTATCTTGCATACGCTATGAGCTCTTTTCTTGACCAACCATCTCAAAAATATCGTGAGCTCCTGAACTTTCCTCCTCATCTCTGTCTGAAGATTAGTTCTAGATTGCATTATTATGGAATTTATTTACCTAACTCTCAGGAGAGATTTCCTAATTTTTCTTAGGATTAACAAACCTCTTTGGTTAGTTAAGTTTATTAAAATTAGAGAAGTTGAAGGTAGTAGTGGCAGGCTTTGAAAACTTTTCCTCCTCTTAAACTTAAGCGTTCGTTTATTTGAGCTTCTTCCTTTTATTCTCCTATAATTTCTTATTGAATAAATTGAGTTCCTCTTCTTCATCCTCATTATTAAAATCCTCATCTTAAAATATTTTAGCAATTCTGTCTAGATGATCTTGCTTAATACTCATCTTCATAGTCTTGTTTCCCCCGATACAAAATCCTAGGAAAGATTACTAAGACGGCATGCTACTATCTTGCTCCTTTTCTTCCTCTTGATCGATTTCGCTCTCTTCTTTTTATTGAGTCTCTTAGGAATTTTTAGGATAAATTTCTCTTTGAGGTAACTGACTCTTCGCTCGCTTAGAATGACTAGAAATCTAAGAGCAGAGGCCCTCAACTCCATCAAGATTGATTTAAGAGTACAGCTCCTGAGAAAGCTTGTGCGAGTTGCCGATTGTAAAGTTAGTGTTCTGGGCAAATTGAACTCTCCCCCTCTTTATTTACTGTAACCTGCTTGGCTGATCAGATTCATTCTCAACTTCAGCTTCATATATCCTTCCAGCTCTGTTCAAAATAGGTTGAGCAGAGAGTGATCGTTGTGTTAACAAAGTCAAGTTGGAGACTAGTTGAGAGAGTAGCTAGTCCTTCTCTTTAAGTTAGCTCTCTAAGGATTGAATGTACTTATCTCGGTACTCTTCCTTTTACTTATTCAAGTCTTAAATTTATGCATCTCTTTATAGCATCTATAGCTTAAAATACTCAGTCTCTTGGGCTTTATTATTCAATAGTTGCTGGTAATGATGAAAGATCTTAAATAAATTTTAATCAACATGAAAGTTTAAAAAAGAGATCTCAGTCTAATTGCATTGAAGAGGTTGATGTCCAAAATACTGTGGAGTTTAAATGCCTGATGGTATTGAAGGATATTGATTTATATTTATACTCTCTCTTGTAGTTTATTGTAGGCTGTTTCTTTAGAACTGAATATCATTATCATAGCTATTCAAGAATCTACTGTTATTGTTTTAGTTATATAATTGAGTCTAATCAGGTCTATGAGAGTATTATGCTTAGTTATGATTTCCAAGAGCTTCAACTCTGTGTTTATTATTTCTCTAACCACCTGCCTAAGCATAGGAGCCTCTTTAATACTTGTTACCATTTTGAATTTGTCTCTAATTTATATTTTGGCCTTCAATTGCGTCTCTTAAGTTTCGCATTTCAACATAAGAAGTAGACTTATTTGAAGCCCCTGACTGTAGTGTGCTTGGGATGCTGCTTATACCTGAGAATCCTCTTGAATTCGGTTGATTAGCTCTACCTGGGATATCGCTTGGCTTGAGGAAATTATGATTATCATTTCGAGCTTAGCAAATTATAAACTCAAGTTAAAAAGTTGCATATGATTGCTTATGGTGATTTTTAATCCTCTTCCTTTGCATTTTCTATTATAATCTCATCAAGGATCTTATGTCTACCAATTTTGCTGGAATTTGTTGGCTTTTGAGTAAGAATGCAAGCTAGGTCCTCCATAATAGAAATCTCGCTCGCTTCAAAGTCAGACATGTTGATGTCAAAAATCTTAGAGCTGTCTTCCTCCTCAAATTCAACTTGAGCATTCCGCTCTTTATCATTTGAGTTCTCTATCTTAGTCTCATCTATGGTTTTATCAGTAGTAGGCTTAGTAGATGACTCAGACTTCAGTTACTGCATCTTCTTCTGAGAGTCTATAAATTTCAGGAAAGCTGGCGAATGAGAGATAGTGCGGTCGTTCTTTGCGAACTTTGCATTTCTAAAGGAAGATAATCTAGAGGCGTTTGAATTATTGTCAGCCTAGAGATTATTCTAAGGCGGGACTTGACTGTGATCATCTCCCTTTAAATCTTCGAGGGCTTACTCCAACTTTTGAGTATCTGTCAAAGACTCTTGCTTTTTTATATTGCCTTCTTACTTGCGTTATAGCGCATCCACTCCAACTTGAAACTCTTTGCATTCTTCAAGCACTTCAATAGCAGGGAATGATTGCTGTGGCACATTTTAACTCTGTTAATCTTTAGCACTCTAAAAGCTCTTAGTAAATCTAGCGCTCTAAAGATTAAAAGGGGACTCTTTCTAGCCTAACTCAGTTTGTTTAGGGGGTACAGTAAGGGAAAGGTTTTCAGTGTGGGATTTCAAGTCTGAGTAATTGGCTTTAGGAACTTAGGAAGAGAGTTGATTACCTGCCGTTTGATTAGTTTAGGGCACAGTTGTTTACTGCTATTATTTGTTCCGAAGTGCAAACATATTAAATTTAAATTTTAAAATCTCTAAAAGTAGATCTGATATCGACTTAACATGAAAGAGGAAACACTTTCTTAAAGTGAAGAATTGTAAATTACTTAACCTATTCAAACCAAATATTTCCTTTTCAGATGAAGCTTCTCACTCATTCTGGTATTTAAATTTCGGGGGGGGGACGGAAGTGCACCTCCCCCCCTTTTTATGGTCAAAATCGCCCAAAAATCGTCCATATAGGCCGAAATGTGCCAAAAATGCCAAAAAATTAAGAGTTTTTGACCTTCGAAATTTCCTTGAGGGTCAAATTTCATGATTTCAATTTTTTTCAAAAATGTTCTATTTTTTTGTTGTTAAGTCTCATTTTGATGAAGACTTTCATGTTTTTGGGACCCCATCTCCTTTTAATGACTGAGTCACATTTGAACTCCTATATATTCTTCTTTAAAATAGTGAGCCTAAGAAATGATGATAAAAAATAGGTGGGAGAAGTTCTGCTATTAATTTCCAAGAAGTTTAAATACTATTATCAAAATCGTAAATAAAGCATGCTATCTTTTATAAAATAGAATTAGCGAGACCTTCTCTTTGTTAAATACAGCGTGAGAAAGCAAATACTGTAATAGATGAAATTATCTTGACTTTGAACTTAACTTGCCATATTCTTCTTAAGTAAATAAATTTGCGGAAAGATTTATCTATGTTGGTAGGATGTCAAATAACTACAATATTTATAAATACTGAGGGCTAATTTAACTTATATTTAGCCTCTATGTGTGGCTAATATTGTAGATTTTGCTGGTGTTGATCAATTATCTGTCTAAATTTGCCCTATATTATTTAAAAACTATTATTTTAATGGTAAATTTGACTTGAAACATATTTTGATTGAATTTTTGAAAAAAATTGAAATCATGAAATTTGACCCTCAAGGAAATTTCGAAGGTCAAAAACTCTTAATTTTTTGGCATTTTTGGCACATTTCGGCCTAAATGGACGTTTTTTGGGCGATTTTGACCATAAAAAGGGGGGGAGGTGCACTTCCGTCCCCCCCCCTAAATTTCTATTGGTACATTCAAGATTGCTCCTCAGTTGGGAGCTCGTATCTGCAAACCGGGCAAGTGTTGTGCTCTTTGAGCCAAGGATTAAGACAGTCAGGGTGGTAAATATGCCCACAAGGCATGAACATGCCTTTCTAGCCCAGGGCTATACTATCACAACATACTGTACAAGAAGGAGCCTCCATAGCTCCATTCGCTCCTTTTTTGCAGTGTTTGTTCTCAATTTTTACAATTGGTAGCTTAGTAACGGCATCCACCTTCGCTCTTCTCTTTTTAGCCAACTCCTCAGCTTCCCTCTCACTCATTCTTCTCACCATCTCCAATAGATCTGCCTCTCCTACGAAGTTAGACCTATAGTTGTTCATGAAGGTGTCTATCGAGAAATCCTCGAAGATCTGATTCATTCTCAAGAACTGATGACCTGAGAATATCTACTGAAAACTTCTCATGATATTATTCAACATGCCCTCGATTCCAGCCATATCGACTCCATTAGCATGAGCCTCTCTAGGGTTTCCAAATCTTCCAAATCTGGGACCGAAAAATGCTAATCCCATTCTAGGGTCATTACCTGATTCTCCTGCTTCAGGTCTAGCCTAAGATCTAGATTCTCTTTCTAGTCTTGCAATTGAAGAGGGATCGTACATACCATTGAGTCCTCCAAGTGAAAAATTGGGCATTTAAGCACCTCCTGGCCTATTCGATGGGTTGTTTGGATTTCTTTCTTCTTCTTCGCTCGGACCTGGTCCTCCAAATTAAATCACATGAACCAAGTTTCCATTTTAAGTCCTCATTGTTGTTGACCTTGCTCTTAGTCCTGCTGCTCCACCTAGAAGACCTGCTAGCAATTAGTGTTGAGAATTTTAAGGAGGTCTTGACTCTGGAACTTAGGAAGGGCGAGAGGGGACTTATCCCGGCAAAGGATTTTCTTGCCTGCGAGAACTGTCAGGTCTAGCATTTGCTCTTGGCAACTGCCTGCTTGGGAAAGATTCTAAGTCAGGGACGTCCGACTCCTAGTTATTTGTTTGAATATTAACTCTAGCATTTGATGGAGCATTTTGAGCCTAATCTTGCATCGATATCCTAATGTGAGCTTGAGCTCTTGCATTAGAGTTTTAAATAGTTAGAGGGATGAATATTAGTTTGGGTTGTTACTGAAATTGACAGTCACTCTGGTCCTTGATCTAGGTACTTCTTAATTTGGAGTTTATTGGCTACTGCTTGGCTGCGGCTGAGCTCTGGTACCGTAACGGGACTATCTAGGATTAGCTTGATTCATACCTGAAGGTGGTCTTTGACTTAAAATTATTTTACAGTGTCTCTGTGAAATTTCCAAGATTAGTTTCATGAGAAATTAATTTTTGACTTGTCGTGCTTGCATTAAAGCTTCCTTGACTGTTCATAAAGTGAAAAAATGGAATCGATATGGAACGAACAAAATTTTTTAGAAAACACCTCTTGTATAATCTTTAAAAATAATTTAATAAAGTATCTTTATTTCGAGATGAAGATATAAACTTTGCTTTCTTTTTCATTAACTCTATAAACTTTTGAGAGAGATATTAATTTTACTTCTTTTAAATCCAAAAATAATTCTTACTTTACCAGGCCCAGTTGTGGATGAGTTAAAATTGAGTTCAGAATACATATGATGAGTTAGATGCATTGGCTTAACTCTGTGCTTAACTTCTATTTTGATTGCTGTTGGAGCTTGAGAGTCCTGTGGGAGGTCTACCTTGATTAAATGTGCTACTGAAATTTGTGGATCCTGATCCACCAGCAGAGTTGAAGTTCGAATTTAGTTTAGTAGTCTAGTGAGGCGCGGGAGTCCTAAACGGGCCAGTGGTTACACCGCTGCCTGGATTAGAGCTGAAATTAGAAGTGCCCCTGTCTCCTCCTCCAAATCCAGTCCTCTGAGGCTGGAAATTAGCGTCTCCATGAAAGTTGTCCAAACTTCGATCTCTTATAAACTCAAAGAGAAATATACTATTTCCCCAAATATAGCTATATTGATTTTTAAAGTTTATTAGTTTTGTTATGAAATCCATTTGCTTAGTTGTTCGAACCGCTGCTGCTTCCATTGTTAAAGACTATTCTGTAAGCTCCGTCCACTAGCTGAGCTCTTCTTGAGGCTGTATCTGGCCTCGACTATTTAAAATCACTTCTATTTTTACTAATAAGATATTTATATTAAGCGTTGGTAGACTTGCTGCCTGAGATTGAAGGCAGCTTTGATTCTTCACCGGTGTTCTTTCCACAGTTCTCACCTGATAGAAAGTTTCATTAACTCACTAGAAAACTTACAAGTCACATTAAACATTAAAATAGAGAGGAGATAGATATATAGTAATGAGCTTATTCCAATTGCTATTTAAATTAAACTGGTCCTCTGGAACCAACTTAGAAAAGGAAGACCTGCAGTTTAGACAGTGAAATTTTCTCGACTTCAATCTGTAAGACATGCTGCTCCAAGGTCTTTCTAAGAAAAAAGAATTAATAACCGCTCCATAGAGAAAGGAAAAGAGTTAGAGATATTTGACCAACACATTTGGAAAAAATTAAGTTAAGGGTATAATAATATTGGGAGGTTGAGTGCGACCCTAACTAATTTTCATTACCTTGATCTAAATTTATAGAATAATTATAAATATTATAATCGCTCCTTGCATTGCAAATAATTATCATTTTTTTAAATTATTATTGTGATTATAGAATATGATTGATTTGAGAGATGCATTTATATTCGAGCAATAATGCATTAAGGGAAATATAAATAGCTCACTAGTAGTTTTTAATAAACAGACAGAGTGTGGTAGGGAGCAGCCAAAGAGCAATAATCTTTTCAGTAAAACGGAGAACACAATACCTAAACTATCAAAAGCGAATATGAAAACTTCAAAAACCTTAGATGACGTTCAAAAGTAAAACAGTGGGCCTCTATTGAAGATCTACAAAGTAAAGAGTGATATAGAGGATCACCAAAGTCAAAGCAGAAACGAAGAATCATTATTGATTGTCTCATAAAAAGATGAGATACTTAGAGCATAGAAAACAAGCAATCAAAGTAATTTTATAAACTTTTAGTTATTATAAATCTGAAATTCACAACTTATAGACTTAAAACTCCGCTCATTCCAATAAATCTGTCATTTCATTTGCTAAGGAAAGCAAGCTCATGCAAAAAGGTAGTCTGTATAGTTCAAACAATAACAGCCGTACATACAATCACAATTAAACTCATCTGCTGTCTTAACTCTCCAAAGAAGGGGATAACACTTTCAATTAAACTGGTAAATCAAACCTTCTTATAAAGTAAAACAGCGATTTGAACGAGAGCTTTCAAGAAAGCTCTTATAAGCATGAAAATGCATTAGGAGCGTAAAAGTCTTTAAACGATATCTTGAGGGGAAAGCTCCATAGCAGAAGTACTGAACAAATTTTAGAATTTTCAATTTTTTCCATCTTTAATAAGTTTAAGCAAGGAAGAGTATGGAAAGAATTAAGCTAAGCCAAAGCGCTTGGTAAAGAAAGTAAAGCCCTACTAAGGTTTATTCTTTGCTAAGAGTAATAGAAGCCCTGGGAAATTTTCAATAGGCAGCTCATTTTACGACTTAAAGAGAAGCGATTCTCTCTACAATTAAAAAGCGCTAAACTCCTTAGAGCGAGTATAAGACTTAAAGCCTGAGCATCGAGTGGTTTTTGAGAAACTTATTTAGAAGCAGCTCGAACTGGAAAAGAACTTAGGCAAGATCTAATTAGAACATAGTTTCTATCAAAACTACATTCCTCATATTCCTATTCATTATTGACATTTCTATATTATACAAGAATGGAATCGTGAGGGAGAATGCAATTTTACTCTAAAAAGCGAGACTCAAAGAGGAGAAACTTAAGTATGAGCAGCAAAGATAGAGCTTTTAAAGTTCGGGCCTCAAGTCTATGAGTGCACTTATACTTCAGCAGAGAATTCAGAGACTGAAGCAATAAAAGCAGCAAATTTAAACTAACTCCAGAACAATACGATGTTTTCTAGCATAATCAAAGGATTTAATAGTAGTCCTACAAGAACCAGCCAAAAGGGGCTGAGTGATAGGAGCTCGGGAAAATCCCCTTTACTGAATATGTCTTTCAAACTAGCTAGAAATTTTGAGAGAGTAATCAGCAAGAATCCCATCTAAGAGCAGCATCATAGTGATGTGAAAGCTCAGAAGAGTTAGGAAGTACCGGCATAATCATAGCGAGTTTTTTCTCAAGGCAGAATAAGGTTCATCCATCAAAATTAAGCAAATAGCCAGGATATGTAAATAAAGGAGGAAGAAGAGCAGTAGATAATTACTAATCCTTATGAATAAATAGATATCGATAACTCACATAAGAATCATCAAATGATCCAAGCTAGCCGTCATAGAAAATTAAGAGCTGCCTCCACACAAGGCAACATAAGAGCCAAGGTTAGCTATATTCTTGCAGATCATAAACTATCATATTTTAATATTTTCAGAAGGAGGCTCTAACTTTTAACAGGCTAATGGCTAACTTATTGATTAGAATGGCTCCTTTTCAAATTTTTAGTGCTATAGAACAAGTTAAGGCCCAACTATGAATTAAGAATCCAGCACTCTAGCTGATACAGCTTTCAGTAAATCTTTCTATGGGCATCAAACTTATTTTGAATCTCATTAAGGAAGCAGACTATTCGCAAAAAGGATAGGTTAAGTTTCTCAAGATGAAAGGCCCAAACGATTTTGATTAATATATATTTTTATCTGAGAGCAACCGAAGTTCGGTATAAGATTTGAGCACTTATAGAGTTAATCTAGCCAAAGAACATTATGAGAATAAAAAGTTATTGATGAAATGATTTAATTTAAGTTGAAATATTAACCTATAAATTTGTTAATAGTTGAGAAGTTAAAGTGATAAGAGATAGACCTCTAATATAAGTGAAATAAAGCAATTCGAAGGTTAAAGCCCTTCTATGCCTATGGAAGATAATATAAACCAATCCACCACTTATGGAAGCTTTTTATGTTGAACTTTAATTAAAACTTTGTTAATTTAGCTGCTTTGTAGATAATAAATATTAGAGCATTCAAAAAATGGCTTAGGATATAGCTCTTACTTCACTCTACCAAAGAAAGACTAAGAGTATTCTCTACTCTCAGATAAGGCAGATGAGCTTACCTAGAGGAGCTCAGTTATTTATTATCATTCTATCATAATTTTAATTTCAGTACTATGCCAAAAGCATTAGAATATAATGATAGCTCCAATGAAATGTAAGTATGTTCTACAACAGAAAACTTCCAACTTAATTAAAATATACGATGCACTGATTCATTAAAATTCATGATCAAATATATGTTTTACACTTGTAATGATTTAAAAATAGAGAATAAGAGAATGGAGAAGGAAATTAAATTATTTAAGCTTTGCTAAATCTAGATCTTTCCAAATTTATTCATCATCAGTGGACATATCCATAATGAGAGTAAGAAGAAATCTACGATCAATTTTACTCTGAAATAATTATGAATAAGTTATCTACTAATTGTGAGCTCGTTTAAAGAGCAAACATTTAAGTTTACACAACAGACAAATTTTAACTTGCTTAATAAATATTTAAACTAATAAATCAACAGCACCACCAACAACTAAATTTTAACATTAACCTATGGCTGCATCCACCTTCCTCCTCAAGTATAATTATAAAAAATAATTCAATAATAATCTAACCGATTAATTTCCAACTCTGTTATAGAATGCTGCTCGATGTGCAGCTTCTAGATTCTTTGGCAACCAACCTGTCAACCTACTGGAGACTGAGAAATCATTCAGGCAGTGTCGAGAAATGCTCCTTTATTGCTCAAATTAATTAAATTTTACAAACTTTAAATTACCTAAATTTTATAATAAGCTTAGTTTGAAATGTTCAAGCCCAAAGTAAGCAAACTTATGGTTGATGATGACGATTGAAAGCAAAAACTATTCTAGGTTTCTTTTTGCCAAATCTGATTCACATTTAGTTCACTCAAATTCTAATTCATTCTATAGCAAAGCTATGATTGTAAAACTGTAGCTTCTAAAGTATTCGCTTAAAAGTTGAACAAGGCAAGTTCAGTCCTTGAGGTTCTCACTTTTAACAATGAGTATATTGTGAGCCTCCTGGAAAACGGCAGATGCTCAATCCATCACAAAAGTAAGTTAACTAGATTATTTGTGCTACCCTCATTATTTGTATTACATTTACTAACTAAAAGTTTAGTGTCGAAGCTAACTCTGTTCTTTAACAAGAATCAGAATGAGCAGATACGTAGCATTTTCTTAAATCGTGTGAACGAATCTATAATCGTTGTGTCTGTCACAAAGAAGGATGAATTTCAGTCGCTTAAGTGCAGGACTGTCTCTTTCTAAACTATTGATAAGGCCTTCTCCAAGATCGCATCATAATTATAAATATGGATATCAGATGTCTATTTCAATCTTTTAATCATTAGATCCAAAATCTCAAGAATACTTGCAGCACCTCTTCTTGAGGGGGGTATTCAAAGGCTAGAAGCTTTTCAAGGATTTCGCGTTGAGATGGCCTGACTTCATTGAATTTGACGAGATAAACCAGAAGATAATTACGAAGCACAGCTAGGAAGAAGCCTACAGAGTGTGGTCTCTATCCACCTATAAACTACAGTATGTCTTGAAGAATGAAACTATAGCCGAGTTTAAGATTTGCAACGGCGTCATGTTATTACTTCACTCGATAAAGGATGAGCACCTAATTCCTATGACTCTCATAAATATCCACACTGGCTAACAGATAGCAGATTTCGAATTCGATAGAGTGACTCTAGAGATTGAGTTTTTGGAATAGTTCAATGAAAAAATCATGATCAAGCAAAAAGACAAGCATCTTAGGATTTACAACTGTTGGGATAAGAGCCTAAAACATATTGAAGGCTTTGAAGCACCTGAAGCATTCATTTTCTTATACGAGAAAGAGAAGTTTCTTACCTTAAAAGATGGCAAGATTGAAATATGGAGCAGCGAGGGAGAACTCATAACAAAGTAAGACTTTAAACTGATATTAACCGTTACTAAAGCTTCGATGGTCAAGTGCTGAGCACCAAGATAGATAATGGTAGCGATGGTGCAGGCAATGTTATCTCTAATTACATTGTGAGTGTTTCAATGTCTAAACGCTACCTCTTCTCTTATTATGAGGATCCTGAAACTGAAATGGAGTACGTCAACATAATTGACATCTAAAATGAGAGTGTGATATCCCAGATTCATCTCAGTTAAAATAAGGGACAAGATCACCAGACAAGGAGTAGAAATGCTCTTGGAAGAAGAGGAAGATCTTCAAATTAGAAAAAGGTATTCATAATCTTGACATTTTAATTCCTGATTATAGTAACTCTCTAGTCTTTTCTATGATGAGCAAAGTCATGAGCTCTACGTAGGATACAAAGATGGTGATATTGAAGTATGGGTTCCTTTTAATTATCCTCACACTACTACTAGTAGTAACTTAAAAGCATCTAGCCCGTCGAAATCCCTTTGTCCCTTAAGATCATCCTAAGTTTAATAATAATTTTCTTCCGTTGCACCTTTCTAAAATTTAAGGCCTTAGGAGATTGAATAGAATGCTTAGCAACCATATTTGCAGTTATCACCTCAAGGGAAAGCTTTAATTCCGTAGCACCTGCAAGGTACTAACCCTTACATATAACCGTATTTTGGACATCTCTTTAACTCAACCAGACTCGATAATGCTTCTCACCATTAGACTTTTGATAACAGAAACTTCACTCCGAGTTAATTTTTGAGTTCAGCTTTTAGCGCTTAAAATCAAGCTCAAATTTCAAGCTTCAATCCAGGCTTCCATTCAACTCCAACTTATAATAACCCAAATGTTCCCTCCATGCATTCAGCTTCAATGTAAAATATAAGCTAAATGCCCAGCATGGGATAGCAACCTTTCTAATAGTCTTAATACTTTAGCAGCTCTAATCAAAACATTTCCAATAACATCTAAAATGTGCGCACTCCAACAACCAATGCACCTTAATAGCAAATCAAGAGCAGCTGTAAATAGAAAGTTAAGAAAGCAACTACAAGAAAGTTTAAGCGACTTTAAGAGCATCAAGAAGCATTATAAAGCTAAAAGATAGATCATGATCAGATAGAGGAAGCTTAATAGATATAGTCTCCTCCGAAAAAGCGAATCAAACTGAGCCCAGTAGATAAGAATAATTAGCATACTGCATATGACTCGACTATATTTTCCTTGGCTGATGAATAGGAATTATAAAAGGCGTTAGAGTAGCTTGCTTAGAGCCAATCCTAACCGACTGAAGAATAAAATTCGCATAAATAGAATATGGTAGCTCCTATCGTTGAAATAGAGAATTGTGATTTGTAGCATACTAAGAAGAAAAGAGAAAAGAAGAGCCATTTTAAAAACTCCTCGAGAAGGCTGAAGTTTGATTCTCAACCTTCCAACTGACTAATGATTTATGAAACAATCAATAATTTTAAAATATGAAAAACTCTAACTATAACCATCCTTGCTCATTTTTATGGAACTTTGCTTATTTTTGTAGATTTATATCCGATTATTTGAGATTGATTCTCTCATTCTTATATTAGTAAAACTTGTTCGATTCTTTGTGCTTGGATGATGATAAATGGCTTCTCTCAGCTGACTAGAAACTCTTTTTTCTTAACTTCTCCGAAGATATCAGAGCTTAATCCTGCAAATAGATATTTAAAACTAACTCGATGCTTTCTCCTATAGTAAAGATCAGTAATCTTGGATTCTTCAGCCCGGGGAAATCTAACTTAAAGGATGGGTAAGAGAAGAAAAGAATGAAATTGAGCGAGGTAGAGGAAGAGAAGAATGATTTTGGGAAATTGTAGTAAAGAGAGCAAATGGATGTTAAAGAAGAAGAAGTTACTGAGGGAAGAACTAGAATCTAAGTAGTGACTCATAATAACATATTTCATACTATGGAGATTATCTGTAAAACAGGTGTCACATCAAACTTTCAAGCTCACCACAGCGACATTGCTATTAACTGTTGTGGATTGGCTAAATTAAGTAGGTCCGGATTGGCTTAAATAGGGATTGGAAATTCTAATTAAACTTCAGGAGATCCTAAATGTTTACTTTACTCTTAAAGAATTTTAAGAGTGCATTAAATTCGTACTTATTTGATATAGTTTAGCTGAATTTGGACGATAAATAATCCACTGCAGATATTATTGACCAAGTCTTAAGAGGCATTCTAAATCAAGCCTAATTATCTTAATAAACAAAAGACTCTTTAACAGATTGCACTCGCTCTGATCTCTTGCAAGATAGGATTACTTTAATCAAGATCTCTGACTTTGATTTTCACTTTCTTATTAACTAGGACAAAATAAGGCCTAAGAGAATAATAAAAATCCTTTTTTCAGAAGTTCTTGAGGCTATTTTATTAAACTCTGATATCTTCAGGGCTTTTAATCAATAGTAGAAAGTTATGATTCTTAAGGCTGCAAAAGACTGCCATCTTAAAGTTCCTTAGAACCTGATTTAGACTTCCTAATAATTTCAGAACCAGTACTAAAACGATGAGCACTAAGAGCAATTAGAAAAGTCTTAGATTGATATTGGAAATAGTAAAATCCTCAGATCGCTTCTCTCTGCCAAGCTCTTGCTCTAATTTCTAAATTCAAAGTTCATAATATCGGCTCATGGTCAAGATTAAGATCTCGCTGAACTTCGGAGTCTGCTCACATAGTTTGTTATCTTCATACAATATGAGAATAATTCAAACCCTTAGTTGTAGACTAAATTAGACTTCCTGAAATCAAATCAGCTTTATCCTTACTCAAACATTTAACACCCCACACTTGCGCAGCATTAAGAGATAAGCAATTAACTGTTTGCAGTCAGTGAGTAGCTGGATATACTATAGAAAAATAATTAGTCAATTAGTTAGGAGATCATGAATGCACTCATAGTACTTTAATAGTCGAGATCTTAGCTGGAAGAAGGAAATCCCTTCAGCAGTTGTCAATATTGCAACTTTGAATAAGGATACTAGGAGAACTAAGCTTACATGAATAATTAATTTGAGATCTCGGAAGAACAAACTAAATTGTCCGAGGAGCAAATTCCATCTATAACAGATCAATATAACTTTTTATTTAATATTTAAGATCGTAAAAAATTCATGAATGCGAAAAGTGTTGACCTCTTCTACGGATAGTCTATATATCATCTTCAGACTTAGCTTCTAGTAAAATAAGTGATTTGTACTCAAAATTCTATGAAAAATTCAAAGAATGGAGAAATGGAGAATCATCATAAATTCAGGATTGACTTTGAGAGCTTAAAAGTTGTTCTTGATGATCTCGATGGTATAGAATGCAAGGGATGCACAAATCTTATTCTCAATGAAAAAGGATCGTGTTATTCAAAAATTCAAAAATCTTTATTCTTTAGCTTAAACTTATAAACTATGCTATTTTTAGCAATATATCTGCAATAAATAGAATTGAGTAGCTCATTCTCGTCTGTAGTTTTACTTTTATCTTAATTTCTTGATTCCAAATGATTTTTTAGTACAGCTGAGTTTATTAATAGTTAGGGGTGTACTATTTTCTTAAATTGAATCTTCGAATGATCATCCATATTAATCAAGATAAGACAGTGGGGTACCCAAGCTATCAAAAGACGACTAATCTAAGGGTCTAAGATAAAATACCTACGCATAACCAAACTCACTTAATCCCAATGACTGCTCAGCCTCAATATGTTTACTCATTAAATCCTCACTCCCATACTTTATATCAATAAAGTCCACTAGTGACGCCCCATAACATCATTCATCATCCTGTTTCACACTGTTCTCATTATATACAAGGGTATATATATACTCTATAATTGATTAATTCATAATCACATCCACTAAGTAGCGACTTAGTTCAATCATCCAGAAATAGTCACATCATACTCACTGCCCACTTAACAGTAACAAATACAGTACATATCATTGCCAGAAGTCTTAAGATATTCGGAAATTAAGGGTCATATGCATGAGTAATTAAGGTATGAGAGCCAAAACTTAATTCCGTAAAACGCCTAGGGCTTAAAGACTCATGAGTTAAATCCTGAGTAGGATTCTTTAATCAAAGCTCATAAGTTAGAAGAAGTTTATCCCCAAAGTCAACAAATTTAGCCAGAATCGGCATTAGTATCACCTTAAGATGCTGAGGAAACGACAGACTTGGTAGAGAGGTTTGAGTCTATGTCGATCCAATAAATACCTGCACCTTACTCTCACTTTAAAAGTCCGACGTAAGCAGAATAACTGAAGCCCCAGTTACAGCCGAAGTATTAGGCCCCTCCTGCACTTCCCTTTACTATGAATTAAATCTAACCGCAGACTTTTTCTGCTGAAAGATGGATAGAAATCTCTGATAGGATAATAGCTCACATCGACCTCATAAATCTGAAAGACTGGACTAGTTTTTTCAAGGAAGTTGTACTTCTCTTCAACTATCTTGGTTATGCTTTTGCAAAAGCATTCAGTGATTTAACTGAGAAAATAGGGGTGCTTGAGGCGAATGAGCACTATTGGAATGCACAAGGAATCTACCTAAACCTAAAGTTTGAAAAAAATAAATATCAACTTAGGTTTATGGTATAGTATATATTCAGGATGCGATACTTTTTGAGTTGAGAGAGGGTGTAGCGTAATTGAATGGCAAGCACGGATAAGATAGAACTATTCTCAAAAAGAGGAATGTTAAATAAGGCTATGTATCAAGTTCAAGGTCGATTCTCAGAAATCTGTGGCTTCTTGATTTCATGTATGCCTTCTTGGATCTCTGCTACAAAGATAGAACTTCAAGGCTCTCTATAATAAAAGACTTTAGTTGTCTCATGTGATTTTATAGCTTTAAATTTATAATTGCGCCTCTTAGGCTTATAAGATGACTTTAGCCTAGTACCATTCCTGGGGACTGAGAAAAGTAGCTGAAGTAGCTATGTGGGCCTGCCCTAGTAGAGAATTCATGCTACGCATCATCACTTACGAATAAGTGAATAAGATCAAGGCTAATATGTGGAAGATCAAGGAATCTCTCTGGAAGTTTTATCAATTGCACAATATCGCATCTCTCCCTTGATATTTCCTTTTCTTATTCTTAAAAGTTTTGGTCCAACGAACCATTTATTGTGAGGAGGAATTGAAATTAAAATACTTTAGCAGGAAATTAGGTTTGATAATTAATAATAAAATATTAATTTAATGAAGAGAGTTCACAGCCAAGTCGAGACCGAGGACACTCACTTCCTCCTCCCAACGAAAACTCTCAAGCTTTCACTCAAAGCTCATCCTCAGCAAACTTTATCTATATCCAAGGATGACAGTCTGCTTATAATAAACTCCGGCTAGAAACTTTTAAATTTTTAAGATTAGTATATTTGCAAATCACATTTTTTAATGATCTTTTGTTGTTCGACCTATAAGATGGATTTGAAAGTGGGGACTCGGGACTAAGCAGCTGCCTAACTAATTTAGAGTTGCTCCAACTCTGCAGAAATAGCTTAAAAATGACCAACCAAAAACTTCAAATTCACAAAGCAATATAGAGCTAGGGCTAAATTTCGTAATAAAGAAATACACCACCACATACAATTGTCCATCCTGAGTTCTTTTTAAGTGCGCTCGATGGAGCCTAATATGAAAAGAATCCAGATAAAGTTCCCGATATAAAGTGCTTCTCTAATATTAAAGGGAGAAAGGTGAAGAGATCTATTTATGAATTGGTAAATGAAGGAAACAACAGCTGTGTTGAGAAACTACTAAGAAGGGGGTGGTATGTTCTATTCTCTAATGGATAAGTTAAATGTTAGTTATAAAACTTATAGAAACATTTAGTATTCATTGTTAATGATAAATTTAATTAAAATTTAAATAAGCTGTGATAGATTTAGGAGCGTAATCATGTGGCTAATTTTATCTTAATGATTTGATTTGGAGCCCAAGATATCAAGACTATTTATAAAAAATAATTATGTTTCTCCTTAATCAGTACAAAAGAAAGTAACTGAAATGAAAATATAACTCATTTAAAGTCTATACTTAAATTTATTAAAAATTAAGATTTATTTATGATCGATGAGGTAAATGAAACAAGTTTTACCTGAACTTAAAGTCTTTTATTTGCAACTTCTGTAAATCCTTAATTTGTAGGCTTTCTTTATTTTCTAGTTTGATTAATGAGATGTGGCCGCTCTTTTCAACAGCAAAAATCAAAATCTAGTCCTCTTATTAAACTTAAAATTATAACAAAAATTTCAACATATAGTTATGTTACTATGAATTGATTAAAATTTGCAAACTTGGCTTTTCTTCATCCTCAAATGAACGATTTCACTTTTGAAAGTGAGAGTGAGTATTAGCTCCTCCTCCAAAAATAGAAACACCGCTTAACTTCTCACTTCCTATTCCTAGCCCTTTTTCCCTAAATCTCTACTCCTCCTTCTTATAATGAATTTGGATAGGATTTTGCAACAGCGGCAGTTAGTGTCTAGAAATTATTGAAGGTCTTGGTCTTAAGTATACTGAAGGGTACAAATTAGTTAGGGACAAAGAGTTCTTCTTCTCTCTTTGGAGCACTCTGAGTAGACTTTAAAATTTCACTCACCTTGAAAGAAAATTGCTCCTCCTCAACATCGAATGCAAATTAGTCTTGATATCTACAATATCAGAATAATATATCCTATAGCTCTCTCTTAATCATTCAAAGATATTTTCTATTTTTTACTCTCATAAGGAAAATAAATGAGATTAAGGAGGCTGGGGAAGTGTGATTAAGATATTTTAATTGGTTGGAATAGCAATAAAGGATAGGGAGGCGCATATCAAATATATTCAAAAATCTCAATAATAAATCACATACATTAAGTATGGTCGAACCATCTGACGCTCACAAGAGAGAGGAGGGAAAAAGACTCAAGGCAGGAACTGGCCCTTCAATTGAAGATGCATCCTCCAAAATCGGAGGTCCATTTACAATTCGAAAAGAACCCCGCTTTTATCAAGGAGAGACAGGCAATTTTCGAAGAGCTATTCGCAACTCAAAAGTAGAAGTAAACTATGAAGTCATTCTCTCAATTCAAGCTTACATTTAAGATGAGGGTTATGATGGTAAGTTCAGAGTTGATTCGAATATCGGAATGAGGTCAGCATGAGTTTATAATGCGCTCGATATGATGACATGATAGTAAACTTCTTTTAGAAATGCCCAGAGAGCCAATAAAGGTCATCTTACCTGACGGGAAGGAGAAAGAAGGCACGAGCTTCGTCACAACTGCACTTGATATTGCAAAATCCATCTCGAATAGCCTCCCTGATAAGGTGTGCGTGGCTAAAGTCTCATAATTTGTTATAAGTAATCCAATTATTTTAAAAGTCAAGTACAGCAGAAGAATCGCCACTTTGGATCACGGCTTAGTGAATCCTGATGCAGCCAAGGGTGACGAGGGTGAAGTTTGGGAGCTCTATGATTCCTTCAGACCCCTTGAAGGTGACTGCGAGCTGAAGCTACTTACTTTCGAGGACCCAGAGGGTAAGATGGTGTTCTGGCATTCTTCTGCTCATATCCTGGGAGAGTCAATGGAGAGAGAGTTCGGAGTTCATCTTTGCCATGGTCCCCCCACTGAATCTGGATTCTTCTATGACGCTTACTGTGGAGCAAATGTGATTATTTCAACTGAAAGTTGCTTATGAATGGTAATTTGAGCTTATTCATTTTTAATAACAAGGATCACTACAAGGTGATTGAAGATGCAGCCAAGAAAGTTGTATCAGAGAAGCAGACTTTCCAAAGAATCATCCTTGAAAAGTAAGAGGCACTTAGGCTATTTGCATACAACCCATTCAAAAATTGTTCAGTATGCTATGTTGATATTTTAATTAAGGAATTTATTATTCAAGTGCCAACTCATTGAAAGCAAAATCCCAGAAGGAGGAAGAGTTACTGCTTATCGCAATCCCAATTAATTTAAAATATTTATGAGATAATATAATAATTAAAGCTTATATTTAGTGCTTTTGTAGTATATTACTCCTTAAGGTGATGAAAATTTAGCTTTTATACCTCAGAAAAATAAGGTATATGATACTTTATGAACTTGGTAGTCAAGATTGATGCATATTTTTAAAGCAAAATTGTTCACAAATTGAGTTGGTTTTGTTTTAAAAATATTTTAAACTTAATCTATTGGGTTTAAGGAATGGAGACTTGATTGATTTGTGCACGGGCCCTCACGTCCCCATGACTTCAAGAGTCAAGGCCTTCAAGATTATGAAGAACGCTTCTTCTTACTGGCTCGGAAACGCAAAGAATGACAGTCTCCAACGCCTTTACGGAGTTACATTCCCTTCAAAGAAGGAACTCGATGAGCACGTCCACTTCATTGAAGAGGCTGCAAAGCGCGACCACAGAGTCATTGGCCAGGTGCAGAATCTTTTCCACTTCCATCAGCTATCTCCAGGCAGTGGCTTCTGGTACCCCTACGGAGCCAGAGTCTACAACAAGCTCACCAACTTCATTCGCGACGAGTACAGAGTCAGAGGTTACAGTGAGGTCATCACTCCCAACATGTACAACCTCAAACTCTGGAAGACCTCAGGCCATTACAAGAACTACAAGGACAACATCTATCTCTTCAAGGTCGAGCACCAAGGCTTCGGAATGAAACCCATGAACTGCCCAGGCCACTGTCTCATGTTCGACTCCACGATCCACTCCTACAGAGAACTGCCCATCAGATACGCTGACTTCGGAGTCCTCCACAGAAATGAAATCTCAGGAGCCCTCTCCGGTTTCACCAGAGTTAGGAGATTCTGCCAAGACGATGCCCACATCTTCTGCGCTCCCGATCAAATCATGACTGAGGTACTTGGAGTGCTCAACTTCCTTAATATTTATTTATGATTGTTATTATTCCTAGACTTCGTGTACGGAGTCTTCGGATTCAAGTTTGAGTTGGAGCTCTCAACGAGACCTGAGGATAAACTAGGAGACGATGCACTTTGGGACCAAGCCGAGGGTGCTCTCACGGAGGCTTTGAATAAGTTCGGCAAGCCCTGGAAGGAAAACCCAGGCGATGGTGCTTTCTACGGACCTAAGATTGATATCAAGGTCTTCGATGCCCTCAAGAGACCTCATCAGTGCGGTACTGTTCAGCTAGATTTCCAGCTTCCTATCAGATTCAACCTTCAGTACAAGAGTGACATAATGCATTTTATTTTCGTGACGTGAATGAGCCTTCCTCTCATCATGCAAGCGACACTGCCAGTCAACATTCTGAGTAGAGTCAACACTCACACGGCAGCAGTCACAAGCATGACCATGCCAACCCTAATCTGAAATCAGAGTTGTTCCCCAAGGATGATCTCGATGATGAAGACTTCCTGTGGCAAGAGCACCCTCTTAAGCCAGGCTATTCCAGACCAGTTATCATTCACAGAGCTGTTCTCGGTTCACTTGAGCGCTTTATTGCTATCCTGATCGAGCATTTGGGTGGAAAATGGCCTTTCTGGGTCTCTCCAAGACAAGCCGTCATTTTCATGAGCATTTAACTACAATTCTTAATACTTATCATTGTACCAGTCTCTGAGAAATTCTTGGCCTATGCCGAGAGTGTTCAGCTTTATCTTCACCAGCAAGGCTTCGAAGTGGAGGTAGACAGATCTAACAACACTCTTCCCAAGAAGGTGAGAAACTCCCAAGTCGATCAGTGGAACTACATCTTGGTGGTCGGAGAAAAGGAGCAGGCAGTCGGCGGTGTTGATATCAGATCAAGAGAGGGTCAGATGCTTGGCTGCAAACGCGTTGATGAGGCAGCAGATTTCTTCCGCTCCCTTCTTCCCCAAAAATCTAACAGCTATGAGAACCTTTATGGCAAAGCTTGGTCACCTGCTGACTACCCTAAGGTACTGGCTGAGGCTCAAGATGGAGCTGCAGTTGAATAAAAACCTCAAGAGGAGAGCAAACAGCAAGAATGAAACAGATTTTTATCTAGAGTATTTCAATTATTAGAAGATATAATTTATTAGAAAAATACTTAAAAATAATGGAGGTTTTTTATTTTCTATGATAGAATATCGATGCAATGATTTCTCAAGTAGTTTATTTGGAGCTTATTTTATAATAGACTATTTAAAGATCTCTGATTCTAATTAAAAAATGGTTCTAGCTCCTAATTGTAGTAAATCCTGTGGAAAACTATTCAATATGGTACATAATCGATAAATATTTAAAATTTTAGAAGAGGATTAAAATAAGAATCACATAAATTATCGACAGCAAGATCTATTCTTCCTTATAATAAGTGAATGTTATGTTAAAATATTCTAGTAAAATATCTCAAAGCATTTCTCTCTGCAGTTTATTTGATAAGCGATTGAGAATTTTAATTTATTACGAATCAACATTAATTTCACTCTAATTTTCTTAAAATTATTTTTGTATGATTTTATTAAAAATATTTGTGTGTGCTGACTTTTGAATCTCAATGCCTGAATTAATTTCATAAGAAGGAATCTTAATGAATTTAATGAATGCCATAATTAATATAATATTCGACTTCACATTTCATCAAACTAGTTTAAATATACTAATAACGAGGATATTTGAAAGTTCTAATATAGCCAAATTAAAATAATATTAGAGGAGTTCAGAATAAAAGCAGCCTTACCTATGTGTGGATATGGAAGGCTATAAATTACTCAAAAGTGCATTAATCCTTTGAAAGAATGGTGGTTATGCTATAAAATTGAGATATTGAAACTGCATCTGATTAAATCCAATCCATTTGTTTTATTTTATAGTAAATTAAATTATCCAATAAATTATCAGCTATAGTATATTGGGAACTGTAAATATTTTGACTGTTTTCATCAAACTTAAGTTATATTCCTGCTCCCTTCCTTTTGAAACCTCAGAGTTATTAGGGCTAAACGTTATATTGCACCTCAAGCTATTATGATTGACTTCAATCTTTCTTAAGCCAAAACTTTCAAAACTATAAAATTCTACTAGATTTTAGAAATAATTCGGAAATTAATTTTGAATAAATCAGTTTCAAATCAGTTTTCGGCCTCTATTTTTAGACTTAATGTTCCCTCTATTATTTTCCATAATCATAATAGCTTATCTACAACTGCCAACTTCATTAATTTATATTTTTGGTGTGGGAGGACAATCGAGTCAAGTTTGAAATATTTTTTCTTTGTGAATGAGTTACCATGCAAGCAAAACTGGATTTAAGCTAATTAAGAGCTAGGACTATTCATTTGAAAGTTAATGTTTCCTTTATTTCTTTAAAATGAGCAAGATAAGTCCAAGCCTAAAGAGCTAGAAAGCGATTTAATTGAGAGAATAAAACGATTAAGTTAAGATAATGATAAAAAGAAGAAAGAAGACAGAGCAGGAGAGATTTAAGAAGAGAGTGAGAGAGTGGGAGAAAGAAGTCATATAAGGGAAAAGAGAGGATAAAGATGTGTAGAGTTAGATTTAGGGGAGCAGTATTTAGGTTATTTAAGCTTTAGCAATTAATCATAGAAGAAATTGAAGGGTGTTTTCAAGCCACCAAGTTCAGTTCAGTTTTGCAACTGTAGCTTTAAGTCAAGATGATCATCAAAGCTCAGGCCAAACAAAGTTGTTGCCTTGTGCCATCCTAGCTGACCTCTGTGAAAGTCTTGAACTCTTGGATCTGTTCCTCATCTGCAGTCTTAAAAATTTTTTTCACTCCAAGATCATTATTTGGCTTAGCAGGTCCTGAAGTAGGGCCTGAAGACTTTATTCTTGCCAAGTTTGAAGGTGCTGCTCCCATCTGAATGCTTTGGTGATGATTTAGTAAAATATTATACCTTTATTTTTCACAGGAGGTTTTATATCTCTATTTACCTACAGTTACCGAATAAATTGCTGTAAATTTATTAGAAATATTTTATCACTTTTCACTAAAATTATCCAAGATTGCTTACTTAATGCAATTCAATCAGGATATTTATTTATTGTAATTGAAGAATTAAAATAAGTTTAAAGCTTAAGAATAAATATTATATTGATGATAGACTTCAAAAATACATTAAACTTTATTTCTTCTTTGCACGATTTAATTCACACTTTACATTCTCTAAAGGCATTAGAATAAAGAAATTCTTAAGAAGTAATCAATTGAAATGGTAAACTGGGGCCTTTATATAAATTACTATTCCTCATTACACATATTGAAATGAAACAAGGAGGACAAGACAAATATTTCTTTTTTTAATAGGCTTCTGTTAAAAGTAATAAATATTTGATTATTATAAATTTGATGAGTGAAAATAATTACAAATTTAGTAGTCTCCTTCCCTTTTAATCTCTCTAGTTTAATTATTTTAACGAAAAAGATAATATCAGTCTTAATATAGAAAGGAATATAGCTAAAATTTAAGTTTGGTTTAAATAATTTATTTGGAGTTGTAATATGATGTCAATTTAAATTTATATAAGCCGCTCTCACAGATCTTCAACTTCAAATTTGGATAATCTATTGAATTATATACGAATCCGCAAATTTGAAGATACATAAACATCAGCTTTGATTAAATCAACTATAATAAAAAATTATAAATTAATTCATTAAAACATTAAATTTTAAGCTATAGTGTTTGAAAATTAATTAGACTGTTAGTTTATCATCAAATTTAGGTTATTTCAAAGTCTGCTAATTCTCAAAGTTTATAACCTTTCTCTTTCCGTCTTGGTCTCCTCAATTCTTTAGAATAAATAATCCTTAAATAGGTTCTTAAAGTCATTTGAGTCGGATCACCCTTGAAGTGAATAACTCTAAGATTACGAACGAATGGATGCAGATTTAGACTACAAGTTAGATTTATTTACTTAGTAAAGCACTAATCATCAAAATTTGGCTAAAGTTTTTATAGGTTAATTTCTATAAATTATTTTTGTAGTCCCTCCAATCTTCACCAACACATCTACTATTGCAGTGTGCAACTAATCATATGTATTTTTGGTGTTGAGAGAAACCTGGCCTAACTTCATATTTGCTGATATCTGCTTTACCATGCATAGGTAAATATAGACTTCTAATCTAAGAATGCAAAATCGGATTTAAGCACTTCAGAGGCTGTGAATTTCAATTCAAAAGATACAGAGTGGTTTTTCCTTTTAAGATGAGGAAGAAAAGTCGTCTTATGTTGCTCGCCTATCAAGGCAAATTGTTGGAGATGTAATAGCGATAGTGTAATCACAAAGTTAGAGACAGGGACACTCAGAAAAGAAGTTTGAAAAGTTGAGAGAAGAAGATTAGAGAGATGGTAAGAGAGAGAAGAGATAAAACTAAAAGAAGGAAGAGAAATGCTTGGTGGATTAGAGACTAGATATAGTTGTGCAATTTAAGTTTAGGTAATTAATCTTATAGAGTGTAAGATTGCCATTTATTAGGTAGATTGTAGAAAATTAAAATGAAGATTTCATGCGAACTTGGATAGGTAAAGATGAAGAAGAATAGAGGAAGTCTGGGAGGAAGTGAAAGTAAACTCCATTTTTGTTTTTAGAATGTTTATGAATTAAATGATGATTATGATTATAAAGTTGAGGTGGCTGCCACCTTTAATTAAAAGGTGATCAATTAAATTTTAAGACATTGGAGCGGCTGGCGATTAATTTCTAATGTGATCAGCAATTGGGGTTTTAATTAAGATCTCACTGACTCGCCCTACTACTACTATACTACTACAACTACTACTACTACTACATCTACTACTACTAGTACAAGTCAGTGAAAATATTTGAGGTAAGTCCATCTTTCATTTCCGCTTATTCTATTTACGCAATTTACGATGATCATACTCTATTAGAAGACATTTAAGGTTATCTTTCAAGCCACCAAATTTAGATCAGTTTTTCAAACTGAAGCGTAAGGCAATCACAGCCTCCATCAAAGCTCAGGCCAAACAAAGTTGTTGTCTTGTGCCATCCTAGCTGACCTCTGTGAAAGTCTTGAACTCTTGGATTTGTTCCTCATCTGCAGTCTTCCAAAGTTTTTTCACTCCAAGATCGTTGTTTGGCTTAGAGGGTCCTGAGGTAGGGCCTGAAGACTTTACTCTTGCCAAGTTTGAAGGTGCTGCTCCCATCTGTAGGTTGGTTGTGATGTTGATGTAATTTAATATTATAAATTGATTGTTAAGCCTGGCTTAAATATCGCTTTCTACTAGCAATTACCGAATAGATTGCTTAATACACTATTAGAAATTATTAGTTTCACTCTTTCACTAAAATTATATACCAATGAGCTTAATAAAATTCTTTAAAAAAAATTTAAAATTTATTATCAAATAATTCATGAAAAAGATTCATCTAAGATCAAAACAATGAGATCTTGAGAATATTCATTTATCTTCCAACTTATCTTCACGGTATTTTATTAAATTCTTTTTTTATGTGACAAATCAAGAAATAGTAAAGTCTGTTACTAAATTTAAGATTAATAAATTTACTGCCGTTTGTAAAATTTTATTGTAAAATTCTCCTAATTGAATAGATTCCTTCAAAACTGATAATTTTTTTATCGATTTTAAGATAGTCTTGATCATCTCGCCTTCATCCAAACTATCTTCAGAGTGCAATTCCAAATAGATCTTGGTCTCATAAAACTATCCCTTTCTGATTTCTCTAGATATGCACCTGTCCACTAATTTTACTCCTTTAATTACCAAAAACCTGCAAATAATATGCTAAATTAATTTCTTTAACATTTTTTAAAACTATAATTTATTTTTCAAATCACAATTTAACTCGCTCTATTTTCTTTTAGGTATCAATTAAATTAAATTAGTGGTATGTATATCATTGGTGCTCTTTTAGAGTGTTTCAGATTTCAACATAATCAAGAGAGGAACAGTAAATTTTTTATTAGCTAAAACAATTTAATGAGTTTTAAAAACATTCTTATGTTTTATATAATAAGACTTCACTCTTCAATCATTAGGCATATAATCAGGGGGGCAAAGATTGATTATAGTTGAAAATTAAAATTAAAAAATAATATTGTTCTTAATATAGTAGGATTAATTTGATTAAGTAATCGAGGTTTGATTTTATTTACAGAAGACAGATTGTCATTTTAGTAATTAATTATAAAAATGAAGATATCAATGAGAGGCAGAGACTGCCATAAATAGATAATATAGGCCTCTGCTTTAATTATTTTAAGTACTCTAGTATAGGCAATCTAGCTATACTTTTTTTCTCAAGACGCCTGGGCAAAAATGGTAATGTCTAAAATTATTTAACATTTGATTTTAGATTTTTAATTGGGAAGACAATCAGAGTATTTGCTAAAATTAGTTTCATGCGTAGAGCGTCCACATATTTCCTCTTCATTCGTATTGGCAAGATTTATATAATTTAACGAATAAATAAACTTGGTGAAGAAGGGGTTATCAAAGAATTGAATAAATAGATAAGAAAAATAAATTTTTAAAAATTAGTTTCAAGGAAGATTCTTGTGATTCCATAAATTACTATGAACAAATTTTATTTCCCAATATATCTAATACGTAAATTATGAAAATCACCCTTCGATTAATTAATTATATTAATCTTATAATGTAAAGATAGTGTAGTATATCAAGGTTAATTCTCTTTAGCCCTCTTTTAGAACATAAAAGGGTTTTAGTTAACTTATGTCACCTAAAAAGCAACTACAGCCTTCTCAAAGTATATATAAAAAGTTCAATCTGTATGATCTTTTGATTAATTTAAAACTAGAGTTGAGATCTTCAAAAAACTGCAACTTTGTTTATAAAATTTATTCTCAGCTATAATAGGATTTATACATGCGAAATTATTTATTTTAATTATTAATATTTTTTTATTTAAAAAAGATATATTCTTGATATCACCTAACCTCAATAAGTCTCAAAATATAAATTACTAACTATCTTTTAACTCTGATCCCAAATAAACTTATTAAATTAAGAGACTTGAGGTTTCAATAGAGAGTGTGATTTAGAAATAATAAGCAAAAGAAATATTTTTAGTTATCAAATAATTTTGGAAATAATTTGAGTTTCCAAATAGTTTTGCTCAATGAATTTTTCAAACTGTTTCATTTCAACTCACTTGTCAATAATTTATAATGTTTTTGGTGTGAAGTGCATGAAAATCCATCTAAATGTAAATTCTGATGTCGAGTCTAAAGTATAAATATTAATAATGCTTAATATCAAATTTAGTTTAATTAGTTATGAAAAGTGGGAACTTATTTGGTGAAATCCTTTAACTTATTATATGTTTGTCCTTGAGATTAAAAGGTAGAATATTAGTGAGAAAAGTAAGACTAGAAAAAATAGAGACTAATAAACTCAGAGTCTAAAAGAGAGAAAGGAAGTAAGAGACAAGAGACATAAGCATTTTAATTTGAGAGAGAAAGAGAGACTGTTAAATATGTGATTTAGGATTTAGCAATTAATCATAGAAGGAATTTAAGGGCAGTTTTATAAAACATCATGTCAAGATAAGTGTTTAAACTAAGGCTGAAACCTAAGTAGATTGCATATCTGTCTAATCTCAAGCCAAACAAACTTGTTGTCTTGAGTCATCTTAGCAGACTTCAGTGTAAGTCTTGAACTCTTATATCAGCTCATCGTTTTCGGTCCTCTTGACATGCTTGCCTCCGGATAAGATGGCATCTGGTCTTGAGTTAGGGTTTGAAGCTCTAATTTTTGCCAAGTTTGAAGGTGCTGCTCCCATCTGTATGTTGATTTGGTGATGAACTAATTAAATATTATAACTTGATTGTTAATACTGGCTTTTATATCTCTTTTTACTAGCAGTTTCAGAATAGATTGCTTTTAATTTAGGAGAGAAATAATTATTTGTCTTTTCACTAAAATTATCCACATTCAAGATCAACGATAGGATGGCTATGAATACAGGATCGGGATAATGATAATGGATAAAATAAGAATATCTTAATTTCAAAATTTTAAATTTCCTAATATAGTTACCTGAATTGTTTTTGCTTTCCTTTGATCAGAGAAACAAATATGTAGATCGGATGTGCAGATTTTTTCTAAAGTATTTCTCATATATTCATCTAAGTCTAAAAGATTATGATATTTTAATTATAAATTAAATTATATTTTTTAAAAATATTTTAAGCATAAATTAATGAGCAAAATTGTTCAAAACTGATATGATTGTTTAGAAATGTAGTATTTGAAATCTATAAAATAAAGCAAAAAACCCTAATTGTAAAATTTTCCTGTCAATTTTTCTGATTAAAAAGCTTTCCTAGAATAGGATCATCACTATCGAATTTAAGATAGTCTTGGTTTGAGTTGTCCATCTCACTATCATCCAAACTATCTTCAGGATACAAGTTTAAATAGATCTTGGTCTCGTTAAACTTGTCCTTTTTTATTTCTCGAGAGATGCACCAGTCTGCTGAGTACCAGCTAAATATAAACTGTGTATATATATAATAACTTATATAAGCTGTAGAGATGTATCCACACCTGATGAGAGACTGCTTCGTAGTCATAGTGCTCAATCAGACTTTCCTTGAGGTAGTTATTTCTACCATCCCGCAGAAGATAATAAAATAAATAATAGATATAAGATCCTTATTGACTATTATACCTGGCTTGTCGTAGACATTAGTAGAACCATATTGGGTAAAATCTCTCTGGTTGTTATCTGCAACCATAAACTCAAATAGAGGGAATATGAATGAAGATAAACGCAAAAAGTAATTTACTAAACCTTTAAGCATCTGCTCCTTAATTTTCAAAACCCATATTCATACTGCTATCTGTCCCCATAATATAAATTAAGAGATATCTAGAATAATTGGCATTGGCTGATCCATGGATTCTCCAAAATTGGCGAAGTCACACCATTTGCGCCACCACTGCGAACTGATCAAGTACTTTTTCTCCCCCACGTGACCGAAGTTAGACTAATTCACATAGCGTAGACTCTTCTCAGTTATTTGATTAGCCTCAGCTTGCCTTCTCATTATCTGCTTGATGATAAATCTTTGCTCTCTCGGAGTTAAATTCTTGCAATAAGGACCACATTTCTCACTTAGATGATTATTCTCAGTGGTTTTTTGAGACAGAGTTATAGTTTCATTTATCTTAATTTTGGAAGATTAGCTAAGATGATGCTTTGAAGCTGGCTATTGAGAGTTTTTGGAACTTGAAAGAGGCAGCTAAGAGGAGATAGATGGGCGTGGACTCCTTTACAAATTATAAGAGGTTGAGCATTAGCACTTACTACCTTTCTGGAGAATGATATCTATTTTGAAAAGAGAAGTGCAATTAAATTTAAAACTAAGAATTAAATCTCTATAGCTCATCAGTCGTTAAGTTTAGAGAGCAGATATCTTAGGCTTTTAATTAGGAGTTGAAAACTAATTTTTATTTGACAATGCAGACGAATAGTTGGAGAGATGGTTGTGATGATTTTTTCCTCCCACCTATATAGCCTTGATCTTTTGAGTTTCCTGCAATTCCTCGTCTGCAGCTACTTCGATTTCTCTTTTCCCTGCCTCGTAATCATAGAGAACAGGGCGCTTGTTAAAATTTTGAGTTGCAGTTCTTGAGTGGCCTCTGAATTTTTCGCAATCCGCTTTCTCCTCAATATCTTCCTAATTGATCTCGCTCACTTCATCATCAACTTCATAGTTTGTCTAGTTCTTGAATAATTCATTCTGCTACTCAATTATCGTGCTATGTTTAGATCCAAAAGCTTCTTGCATCTACTTAGAGCGGGCTTCTATTTCATCGATAAGCAATTAATTTTGAAAAAATGGGTTTTAAAAATTTTAAAGATAGTGATCTCGGAGCTGTCATGAGAACCTGGAAACTTGAGTTGAAGTGGCTCCTTCAAGAAATTCAAAAGCTTGGGATTTTAATCACCCAGATTCTTCACAGAAGGAGATTCGTTATTCATTAAAATAACTTAGCTCTCTTTAAATATCAAACTTTCCTAGTTCTACAATAATATGGTCAAGTGATATATCATCAGAAGAGCTGAGACTCTCACTCCTTAATCTGATCTTCTTAGACGCTTTAGATTTATCTCTAAGTTGATCCATCTAAGCAGACTACTCTCTACTCATCTTCTATTGGTGATAAATCTATTGAATGTTCTGCTGAGAGGAGTTGATATTTGTTTTCACTGTCTAAAAATTAACAGTGTCAAAATTCTCAGACTGCATTACTACAGTTGCTTTGATCAAATCAATTAAAGATATAGAATAGAGTATGATAAAGAAAACACAGTCAATTAAAATTATGAAGGCAATATTTTTCTTTCTTCAAACTTTAATTTAAAGTAAAATACTTTTATTGATGGAGGGGTCGTTATAGAAATATTCTCTTTTGCTAGCAGTAAAATTAGAATCAAGATTAAACTCGTCGAAAAGTGGAGTAGCTGATGACTAAAATTTAGTAGAAATGTCGAAGTTTACTTTGGGTTGCTTTTAATTTTGAGTAAGTTTCTCAAAGTTTATTTAATCTCTATTTTATATGAGACCTTGAATGACAGTTTATTGCATCTTAATTTGGTCTTTTAAGTCTACTTGCTCCTTTTCAAATTCTAAAAGCCTTCTTTCTAATTTCTTAAACAATTGCTCTTATTTTATTAAAATAAGAAATAAAAAATTAATTGGCTATCTTTAAAAAAGGCTTTCAAACGTTTTGAGAAAAAAAGGTATTTTTTCTTCATTCTTATTAACTTATCGTTAATCAGGTATAGTTGAAAATTTTAAGATAAAACTTTATTAATCCTTGAATAAAGGGATAGAATATTAAAATGCAATTAAATAGAGCATTTTAAAATGCATTGATAATTTCTCATAATATGAATACTGGGCTCGTTTACTCATTATAAACTTAATAAAATTAAACAGCTTGCTCGTAATTTTGTATTAATTTTGGATAACGAGTTTTAGACTCAGATTTTGCTCACTCAACGTCTATTGACTCTATTCCAAAGCCACAATTCTTTTCTCAAAGATCTCTTTCATTTTCCATTCAAGTTAAAGACTCTTTATTGAGTTCTCTTGCTTGGTCTACACAGGAGAGACGATACTGTTGATGTTAAAAACAGTCCTACTTGTATTGGAATAGCGACATCCCTCCCCTATATCACTCTCGCTTTCGTTTAAGCCACCACCTATCGATGTGCAGTTGTTATTTATCACAAAGTATGGAGCCTAGCTTAGTTGCTGAGATTGCTGAAAATTTGTTGATGAGTTAGAAGTCAATGATAATTTATTGTTCTTTTTCAGTAAGGGGCTTCTCTTTTCATTTGAGGATTCGTTTCCGCCCTTAGAAGAAAAATTACATAGTTTTGAGCAAGAACGGTGTTCATACTTTTCCGAGCCACTCTTGAAAGATTCTTGCTAGAGTCAATATAAACTTTTCATCCAAAATTATCGACAAAGGAAATAATTGAGTTTAGATAAAGTTAATTTTTCTCATTTTAATTAACTAGAGTCAACTGAAATAGGATCATTAGCAAGGGGATTATAGTTATAGGTGAACATAAGATGCTTTTTCTGTTCCATGCTTTTTAAAGGTGACTAGCTCTACCTCTGTCTTATAGTTGATTCTCTTTTGCTATTACTCATGCTTGAGATCTTTGTGCTCTTACTCGTCAAAGGCACTTGCCTTGATTAATAAATGCCTTGAGGTTCCACTTTACTACTCTTTTTGCTGTAAATTGTATCGCTTCTCTAAGTATTATTATCCTTAAGTTGTTATTGACTCCTTTCAACTTACTCTTGCTGCGAGTGCTGAGTAACTGATAGTGGGAAGCTAGAATAATCTGAGAGATATTGTTGTTCCTGCTATTATAGCACGATGAATTAGTTGCTTTTGGTGTTAGAATTTGCTAATGATTCAGCTTTTGCGAAAGGCTCACCTTAGTTAGAAGTACTACTACTTGGTTTCATTCTCGTGGTGCTTACTTTCTTCTTTGAAACTGAGGTGAATTTTACTTTTGACTAGAGCTGCTACTCTATTTGTGCCTAGTGACTGTTTGTGGAATTATTCGTCATTCTTTAACCAGCTCCTTTAATTATAAGTAGATAATTGTTTTATAATAGTTAAGCTCCTTTACTCATGGGGGTGGTCAGATCATTCAAGCCTTCTATGAATTAATTCCTGCCAGTATTTTTCCCATCTCTAGATAAGGCTATATGATGGCTCTCTATGCTAAGTGATTCATTCTTTGGGTTGCCTTATTTTTAGCCTTATATTTGACCAGACAGTTAAACCAATTTAATAAAATATAAACATGCAAATAATTTAATAACTTATGAGGCTCTCATTAAAATATCTTCTTAACTGAATTAAGATGATGGCATAAGAGATTATTGGATTTTAATATTTTATATAAATATTTTCTTTGATTATTGGGTTTATTCGTTGTTAAACTCATTGGATAAAAAACTCTAACTCCCAAAGTTTTGTTGTTTCTGTCTCTTATCTAAACCTTATTTCATTACTGCTAAATCTGCAAATAAATAGAAACTAAGTGTCTATTTATCTTAAATTAGCAAGTCATCAGAATATCTAAAAATATTGAGTTTAGTTCAATAAGTACCGTAAACCTACTAATTTATTTAAAAAATGAGGAAATAAAAACTAGAGATTAAATTTTATAGAGAGTGGGATCAGGATGCAGCATTGTGAAAAAAAATTATTTTAACTTAAATTATTATATTAAGCTTAAAACAATAGTTTTTTTAAAACACATTTTGCGTATGTAAAAATAACTGCTCAATATTAAAAATTATTTACTAAATTAAAGGAATCTTAGCATTTGTAGTTTCTTTGTCTCTATATCAAGCAAAATTATATTCCTTAAGAATTTCAATAGAATTAAATGACAATATTTTATTTGAGTTTTAATAAAAAGTAAATTAATGTGGAAGAGTAAACAGGCATACAAAAATAGAGCCGCAAACTATGGGTCCTTATAAGAGGATGATGATAACTTGCGTTTCGAGTCCTCAGACACTGAAAGCCTAAATAATTTTGGCCAATTGCGTGAGATCTCTCAAAAGAACCATTTCTCAGCAGATACCATCCCCTTTAGAAACATTGAGGTAGATAGCTTCAACACCTCCAACAGATATTCTGACGACAGCAGTCTCTAAAGCTAGGATTATCAAACTGGAAAATACTCAGGGAACTATAATCAGCGGTAGACTGAGTACGACTTCTCAAAACTAGCATTCAAAGGATTCGATCATAACCTCTAATTTCAAGATCTCTAGAAGTAGTAGTAGTATCAATAAACGCCAAAGTGCAAAGCTGAAAAATTGAAGAAAGATGAGGCAACATCTGGATTTAATGGCTCTCTTCAGAATCAGATAAGGATGAGTTAAACTTCGAGCAATTTGATTGAGAGGAGCACTATGTCTCTCTAGTCACTCATTGGTATAAAAAGGATGGTTGTCTAAGCACCAGATGGCACCTATCAATATGGTAGGAGCATATCTATCTACTCATCTTTTCTATATAGTCAAATACCCTGATGAAGAAGACTCATTCATGGAGATAAAGAAGAAAGATGAGGGAGGTAAATCTAATCCACAGTAAATGGATGAGCGACTTTCGATTATGGATGATGAGTTGTAATTTATTCTCGATAACTTTGAATTTACGCCTGACTTTACAGAAGATGTAAGAAAAACACTGCCTTATCTTTTATGCCGACTTATTTATTCTTAGATGATGGGAGATTACTTCAGCAATAGAAAAACCTTCTTCTTAATCGTGATTCTTCAATTCTTCCTCTGTCTTTTCATAATGATCCTGACAATCTCTAATAAGAGTTAAGCGCTTGTTCATGTAAGCATATATTACGTTTTTGAAAAGTATTTAATTGTAAGTGATATAGTTGAATCAGTTTTACAAATCTGGGAGTGCTGAAAGTTTGCAGAGCTGTGTGAACGCTTTGCTTTTGATAGACGGAGTATTGGGTGCCACAAATTTAGTCGCTGGTCTACGGGCTTATAACTCACACCAAGTTAAGTATTACAAGCAGTACTCTACAGTTTAGGGCTTTTGTATAATCTCAAGAGTCATGCTCTCTTACTTAAACAGGTAAAAATAATTTGGAAGTATCTATATTAAAAGACTTTTCTATTTATCATAATCCGTTTATTTTTATGATGATGAAATATTTTGGGAAGGGTGGTTGTAAAAATACGATTTGGTTTTAAATGAGATCAGGATTGCATTGATCAGTCCAGAACCAGTTGTAGCACTCCGATTCAATATCCGCTATAATTAGCCATTTAATATTTAATAATATTTATAAGTGAATTAGTAGAATGCAATTCGACCATAATAATGAGATTCTTGAGGAGAACCTCATCAACATTACCCCTAAGGACCTTCTACTCGAAAATCAAAAGCTCATCTCCCGCTCTAGCTCATCTGTAAGTTTCTCCACCTCAATGAAGACTTGAAGAAATGAATGTTGATTTGTGTTGAACAGTAGCTGATTTGTATAGTTTGTAAGAAGGAATGACAGAGTGTTGATGACGTGGAAGGATCTGGATTTCTGTGTCCCCCTTACTAGAACAGATAAAAGGGCCATGAAGGTTTCAACCACTCAAGGAATGGAAAATGGATTCCAAACCACTAGAGATTCTAAACTTTACATACAACTATGGTTTTATAAGTTTAGTTGAATTTGTTGAGTTTAATTAACCGTTAAGTCCAACTAATATTAAACAATATGCAAACAAAAGATACAAGAGGATCCTCACTGATAAACTTAGCTGATAAATATTCTCTATGACTACGGTATAAACACATTTATCAGTGGATATGCAAAGCCAAAGGAGATGGTGGCAATTATGGGTGCAAGTGGTTCAGGCAAAACTTCTCTACTGAACGTTCTCGCCCAAAGACTTGCACTCTCGCCTGGAGCAATTTAAGAAGGTGAAGTGAGATGCAACAACAGACTTTGCAATGTTGAGGACTTTGGAAAGATTGGTGCCTTTATTTAGCAAGATGATGTGCTTATAGAGACTATGTCTGCGAGAGAGTCTTTTGTTTTTGCCGCTAAGTTGAGAACCACATTTAGGAAAAATATGCGTATTAGGATTAAAGTCAGACACAATTCTTTCTTCTCCATTTTTATGAATTGGATGACTACAATATCTTGGTAAAGGTTGAACAAGTCATTACCAGACTTGGTCTCTAAACCTAAAGTTCAGTTTCTCTTAATGTTTATGAAATAGTGTCAAAGTTTAAGGTTGCGCAGATACAAAAATCGGAGGTGTAATGCTAAAGGGACTCTCAGGTGGAGAGAGGAAGCGAACTTCCATCGGATATGAGCTCATCACAGATCCAAGTTTAGTTTTGCTAGATGAGCCAACCAGTGGACTCGACAGCACTACAGCTGAGAAGATTGTCAAAATTTTGAAAAAGGAAGCCTAGACTGGTAAGACAATAATAGCCACCATTCACTAGCCATCTAGTGAAATTTTCAATATGTTCGACAGACTCATTCTCTTACACGATGGTTATTAACTTTATCAGGGACCTATTTCTGAAATCAAACCCTACCTCGAGAGTCTTAACATTATGGTACCTCAGTTTAAAAACCTAGGCGAGTTCGTAATTAAAATGGCCCAAGCCCTAGACTATTCTTTAATATTGAGTATCTTTGGGTTAAGTTTCTTAAGTCTTTTTTAAGGCAATAGTGAGATTCAACCTAACCTTTAATGAATTGAAGGATACTTATTTTGCCTCAATCGCTCCAGCTATTACTAAATAAGTCGATGCCTATGCTAAAAGATATGAGGGCTTCGATGCTAGATTTTCAGAAATTCAAGCTAAAAGATAGGTTATTAACCGAATAATTGAATAGTTTTCCCCTTCCTCTATTTCAATTTAGCAATAGCAGCTGGAGGTAGTTTACAGAAATTTACAAAAGAAATCTTACCTATCTACTAAGAAATCCAAGAACTTTGAGCGCCACAGTCTTTAATTTTGCAATAAATAAGTAAGATTAAATCATCATAGCTATTAATTTTTAATGCTATCTTTATCGGACTTCTCACACTTGCGTTGTATTATAAGTCTGGAGATCTAAATGCCATGTATGACATCGATGTTTTAGATCAAGAAGGCAGATAGACCTATTTACTAAGAGGTCTTGGAAACTGGGTTGGACTATCTTTCCTGATGGCTAATAATCTCATGTTCCCTTCTCTCATGGTGGTCATCATTCAAATGCCGCTGCAAGTACCGTCTTCAAGAGAGAACTCATGAATAAGATGTACTCTCCAACAGTTCAAAAATGAAAGCTTCATCATTTGAAAGGTTGAAAAATGATTGTGTGAGTGTACTTCTTTGGGAGAATCTTATCTGGTATCACTCTTTAGATTATCTATCCTGTTCTGCTCGTGCTCATAGTTTACTTTGGTCTAGGGATAGATGATAGTGCAGAGAACTTCTTCTTATGGTTTGCAGTTGCCCTTTAGCATAACTTAGTGGGTTGCGCTCTTGGCTACTTCTGTGGAGTGGTCTTTGATAATGACACCTCTGCAAGAGCTGTGGGCCAGTTCTGCATGCTTCTCTTTATGCTCACGGCTGGAGGTCTCAACAACGCTGGCAATTAATTTTACCTTTAAATTTTAATAGAAATGTGATGATGATGGCACCTACCTTCCTTTCGTAGAGCAGCTGCAGTACATATCTCCGAACAGATACGCAGTGGAGGGCTTCTTCAGGTCTATGATAAGGAACAATCTTTACCAGCCCAACCCTCTAAAAACCATCACAGAGAAGGAAATTCTAGATCGCTTCGGATACGATATCGGAGACTCTTTGATTCATGTGATGTTGGCTGTGCTGTTTGTACTTTTTACATTTGCAGGCTGGTTCACCATTTGGTTCAAGAACAGAAAGTACTCACAAGAATATATATATATAGTTTTTTTCTTCATTTTACTGATATGTGTTCGGCAGATTCTGAATATCGAATAATCTTAGGTTTCTAAATTCCCACTTAAACTCAATCGATAATTTTCATTGGTATCAAGTAATTAAGGTCAAGCCTAATTAAATATTTTTAGATTCACTACTCATTTATCTATCTTCTGAGAAGTTGATAAAATTCAGATAATAGCATAGTTAAACAGGTAAGTGTTTTTACCATTGATAAAATTTTGGGGATTAGTTGGAACGTAATCATGTTCACTCAATTATGAAAATGCTATAGAATTGTTTTGAAATTTTGAATTTATGTTCATGCTGATGATAATGAGCTACACATTCACTCGATACATGATAGCTATAATATACGGGCTATGCCTAATCCCTCAAGGAGGAAACTAAAGCTCTTCAACAACAAATATTGCCAACTTAAGACACAACAACCTCCATTTTCAAGCAAGGCAAGGAGCAGGCTATGGCTCTCGCAATTTCGATAACCCACTCATTAGATTAGCTCAATGAGAGAAGTATTTGTTTAAGTTATAGCCGTTTTTGCTGTTGTTGCATTAGTTATTTTATTCACTGAGAAATGCAAATAATCACCTATCAATATCTCAATGAAAATAAGTTTGTTTGCTTGTTATAAATATTCTATAATAAATCTCAGGCTAATAAGTTTTTAAATGGATTCACCAGTAAGACCCATAATTAAGCGTTAATTGATTTTGTAATCTGATAACTTATAATTAAAGGATAATTTAAAATGATATTTGATGGTCAGCCACAAGAGGATATTTACGAGGGCCAAATTATTGCCACTCCTAAAGATCTCCTCCTTGATAATCAGAAACTCATATCAAGCACCAAATCCTCAGTAAGTGACATAGAAATGAAATTGTGAGGTGAAGTGCTGAATTTTACTATTTTAGTTCTTAAGAAGAGATGACAGAGTGCTAATGAGTTGGAAGGGTCTGGATTTCGCAGTACCATTAACACGCACCGATAAAAAGTATTTGAGAAATCAAAACATCCTCACCACTGCAGGCTTAGACGATGAGATGTCCTTTACTTCATAGTAATTCATATAGAATGAATTGATATTTTAATAACTTAGAGAGCGATAAATCCAGAGAACATTAAACTCATAAAATAAGCTCGATACAAGCGCATCCTCTCTAATAAACCTATTTTAAGATATATGTCTTGGAATTGAGAGTTGAATTGTTCAGTTTATCAGTGGATATGCAAAGCCAAAGGAGATGGTTGCAATTATGGGGGCCAGTGGATCTGGCAAGACTTCCTTTGCTAAATGTTCTAGCTCAAAGACTGGCTCTCTCCCCAGGAGCTATGTTAGATGGTGAGGTACGATGCAATAATAGGTTGTGTGGATCTACAGACTTCGGTAAAATGGGAGTGTTTGTTTAGTAAGATGACATTTTAATTGAGACGATGACACCTAGAGAGTCTTTCGTGTTCGCTGCTCGACTAAGAACCACACTAGACGACTACAATATTTTGGTGAAAGTGGAACAGATCATTAACAGACTGGGGTTGTAGGCTCTTATCGTAAATGTATTTAAAGTTCTTAAGTGGCATGTGCTGAGACTAGAATAGGTGGAGTAGCTTTAAAAGGTCTCTCAGGGGAGAAAGGAAGCGTACCTCCATCGGTTATGAACTGATTACAGATCCAAGTTTGGTTCTTTTGGATGAGCCAACAAGTGGTTTGGACAGCTCGACTGCAGCTAAGATAACTAAGATCATGAGGAAGGAAGCGCAAACTGGCAAGACTATCATTGCCACTATTCATCAGCCTTCCAATGAAATATTCAGTATGTTTGACAGACTTATCTTGCTGCATGATGGCTATCAGCTCTATCAAGGTCCTATTTCAGAAATCAAAGTCTATCTGGAGAGCCTCAATATAATGGTACCTCAATATAAAAATCTTGCCGAGTTCATCATCAAGATGGCCCAAGCTCCTAAGCTATAATATCCTTTATATTATAAAAGGGACAAATATTTGCGCAATAAATATTTATAGTGAGATTCAACTTGAGCTTTAATGAGATGAGAGGAAGTTATATAAATACGATAGCTCCTGCGATAGAAAAACAAATAGAAGTGTATGCCAAAAGATATGAAGGCTTTGATGCAAGGTTCTCAGTAATTTAGGAGTAGAGAGAAGTTATTGCTCAAAATATTTATTCCCTAATAGATTTTTCCTAAATAGTTTGGACTTTTGGTATAGCAGCTGGAGATAATTCAAGGAGATTTTTAAAAGAAACATAACCTACTTAGTAAGAAATCCAAGAACCCTTGGTGCGATATTCTTCAACGCTACTTTTACAGGACTGTTGACTCTAGCTCTATTCTTCGGCATTGGAAACTTGGACCATGTCTACGATTTGCCTTTGGATGATAGGAAGAGCTACATGAGCAGGAGCTTCGGTAACTGGTTAGGAGTATGCTTTCAAATGGCCAACTACTTCATGTTCCCTCCTATGATGGTGGCAATTATTCAGATGCCGCTCTAAGTTCCAGTCCTGAAGCGAGAACTGATGAACAAGATGTATACGCCCACGACTTACTTCTTCGGCCGCATTTGCTCTGGGATCTTACTGCAAATGTTCTACCCAGTGATTATGATTCTCATAATTTACTTCGGACTAAAGATAAACAACAGCCCCTAAAACTTCTTCCTCTGGTTCTCCCTCTGTGTATAACAAAATTTGGTAGGCTGTGGCCTGGGCTACTTGTGTGGAGTTCTTTTTGACAATGATAACACGGCGCGCTCCTTCGGGCAGTTTTGGCTTTTGCTATTCTTTTTGACTGCTGGTGTGCTCAATAAAGTAAGTGAGTATTTATTTAAACTTTTATTTGAATAACGCTGGGACTTACATCCCAGTGATTGCTTAGTTCTAGTACGTGTCTCCAAACAGATATGCAGTGGAGGGGTTCTTCAGACGCATGCTGAATGACAATTTAGTGCAGCCCTACCTCCCAGATGTTATATTGACCGAACAAGACATCCTTGACAAGTTTGATTTCAACTTAGGTGAGACTTTGATCCATGTAATGCTGGCAGTTATCTTTGTGGTCCTCTTAATGCTTGGCTGGTTGATAATTTGGCTTAGAAATAGGAAATATTGAAAGAGATAAACTCCTAGCAAATCCTCTTTCTTAGAGCATTTCCCTCTGTGATTTGAGGAAGATCATCAAAATTATGAAGTCCTATATTATGAAGATTCGATTACCTTTAACTTTGAATTGTTTCACGATTACGAGAATGATGACGTTTATTAAAGTGGATAAGAGATTATAAATCAACTAGGTTCACTCTTGTTCCGCATTGATTATTTAATCATTACTTCAGTTCGATCGTAAATTAAATCCCCTATTTACGCACTATTCATTTATAGCTTATTATAGTCTGATGATTATTTGTTGGGTGATTGCTCCACTCGTGGATAATTAGATGAGCGTGATTTGTCAGTTTATTAAGTAAGCTTTAAGTGGGATCCACCTGAGGGCGTCATATAATAATATTTTACCAAGATATGTCAGTAGTAAGACTCGGAATCAACGGCTTCGGAAGAATCGGGCGCCTCACCTTCAGGGCAGCCGCCGCCTCAAACAGTGCCAAGGTCATGGCCATCAACGACCCCTTCATGGATATCGACTACCTCATCTATCTCCTCAAGTACGACTCCGTTCATGGTAAGTAGTTCTCTGAAGAGGAGTTAGTCGCAGAGCAGACTATTATAATAAGCGGTTGTGGTTGTGAGTGAGCGAGTGTGTGGTTGGATCCTTACTGTGATTAAGAAGTAGTCTATTAACCAAATACTATTTTACGTCATCAATATGGCGCACCAACAATCGCTACTCATCACACCACTTGAGCTTTATTACTGCTAGAGACAGCAGATTCTTAACTAGGAGTATAGGAAGATTCCAAGGCGAGATCAAGAAGGTTGACGGAGGCATTGAGGTCAACGGCCACAAGGTCCAGGTCTTCCAGGAGAAGGATGCATCCAAGATTCCATGGGGAACCGCTGGTGCTGATTACATCGGTGAGTGCAGTCAACTATATACTCATTGGAAATTCTCAAGCGCCATTTAAGTATAATGAGTGGTGCTTTCACTTCCCAAGAGAAGGCTGCCCTCCACTTACAGGGTGGTGCCAAGAAGGCTATCATCTCAGCACCTCCCAAGGATGCAGTTCCCATTTATGTGATTGGAGTTAATCACGATAAGTACACCTCAGACCAGACCGTCGTCTCCAACGCCTCATGCACCACTAACTGCCTCGCTCCCGTCGCCAAGGTCATCAATGACAACTTCGGAATCGAGGAGGGTCTCATGACCACTGTCCACGCAGTCACCATCAACCAACTCACCGTCGACGGCCCCTCCAAGGGAGGCAAGGACTGGAGAGCTGGAAGAGCTGCTGGTGCCAACATCATCCCCTCCACCACCGGAGCCGCCAAGGCAGTCGGTAAGGTGATCAAGGAACTAAATGGAAAATTGACAGGCATGGCCTTCAGAGTGCCCACCACTGATGTGTCAGTCGTCGACCTCACCGTCAAGCTCCAAAAGGACGCCTCTTATGCAGACATCTGCAAGAAGATCAGAGAGGCCTCAGAGGGTCCCCTTAAGGGCATCCTAGGCTACACTGAAGACGAGGTTGTCTCCTCTGACTTCGTACACTCTCCCCTTTCCTCCATCTTCGACGCCAAGGCTGGTATCGCCCTGACCCCAAGATTTGTGAAGGTGGTCTCCTGGTACGACAACGAGTGGGGCTACTCCAACAGAATGGTCGATCTCGCCCTCCATATGGCTAAGGTTGACGGAAACCTCAAGTGAGTTTAATTAGCTATCTCCGACTGCCCTAGTGGCGGGGAGCAGCGTTCTCTATCTCGCTGGCTGGGCAAGCTCAGGCGGGAAGAGAGTACTCAATTATATAAGATTCAAATGTTCGATGTCGCATATTTAATTACCTAAGCATTAGAAGGAGCCTCCCGATTTAAAGCGTATCTTTAACCTTAATCATGCCGCCCACGTCACCCTCATCTCTTATCTATTATTTAATCTTCCACCCTTTAGCCCATCACTAGTTAACTATATGATTGAGTATATTTTGGACTGTGATTCAGATTTGGGAGGGGATAGAATCTTTAAGAAGGAGATAAAATGATTCAAGATTTGAATGGGAGATTTGCTAAATCTTTGTGCGCGTTTAAGGAGGGTTGACATCGACAGCGAGAGTGGGGGCGTGGCTCCCATTAAATAATAGAGTGATTCTTTTATTTTGAAAGAAGATAATTAATAATTAACCGACTCGCCTTATAATCTTAAAGATATCAATTATTGCTAAAAATAAATGCATTCTAAATTAGTAACGACATTTATAAACTTTCATTTTTTATTAAAATCATAAAATTTGGCATTAATAGCTCAATTTTGAGGACATTTTAATTTTCAGGATATCTTAGTAAACTATTACTAAACTAACCAACAGCAAATATTCTTTCATTTATGTGTGACTCATAATTATTTTAAAGTAACCATAATTTCACCACCCAAAGTATACACTATGTCTTAAGTTAGAATTGGAATCAACGGCTTCGGAAGAATCGGCCGCCTCACTCTCAGAGCTGCCTTCCAAGATAAGTCAAAGGAAGTTAGAGTCGCAGCTGTCAATGACGGCAAGCCAGATCTCGACTATATGCTTTACCTGCTCAAGTATGACTCAGTCCATGGTAAGTCTTTGCCCTCTTCATTGATAGCTTGAATTATCAAATATTGCTCATTCGAACTTATCAATTGTGAATGAGTATGTTTTTATTGTGTTGATATTACAAAAAGGGAAGGAGAAACTCAAATCTAAATAAGATTTCCCCCTTTCTTAAAGAATACTCCAATAGGAAATAAGCTCCTTTCCACCTATATATACCCTGCAAACTATCTTAACTCTCCTAATAGGATATAAGAATTATATCCTTGGGTTAAGGAGAAAATTTTTGCTATAGGAAGATTCCCTGGTGAATTGAAGACCTACGACAAGGGATTGATCATCAACGGTCAAAAGGTCAGATTCTTCAGTGATAGAGACCCTACTAAGCTCCCCTGGGGCGAGGAAGGCGCAGACTATATTGCCGAGTGCACTGGCGCTTTCACCAAGAAGGACACTGCTGCTCTACATTTGCAAGGCGGTGCCAAGAAAGTCATCATTTCAGCTCCTCCTAAGGACGATATGCCCATCTATGTCATGGGAGTCAACCATACTAAGTACACTTCAGACCAAAACGTTGTGTCAAATGCCTCTTGCACTACTAACGGACTCGCACCCGTAGTGAAGGTCCTCAATGATAACTGGGGAATCGAGGAGGGACTCATGACCACCGTTCACGCTATGACTATCAACTAACTCACCGTAGACGGCCCTGCCAAGGGAGGCAAGGACTGGAGGGCAGGCAGAGCTGCCAGTGCCAACATCATCCCCTCAACCACTGGTGCTGCCAAGGCAGTCGGTAAAGTCATCAAGGAGTTGAATGGTAAAATCACTGGAATGGCCTTCAGAGTACCTACCATTAATGTCTCCTCTATTGATTTGACAGTCAAACTCGGCAAGGACGCCACCTACGCAGAAATCTGCCAAAAGATGAAGGAAGAGTCAGAGGGAAACCTCAAGGGCATCCTCGGCTACACAGAAGACGCCGTCGTCTCCCAAGACTTCGTCAGCTGCCCCACTTCTTCAGTTTTCGACGCCAAGGCTGGTATCTAATAATGTGTATTCTTCCCTAATTGAAAGTGGTATCGCTCTGAACCCTAGATTTGTGAAGGTAGTTGCTTGGTACGATAACGAGTGGGGATACTCACACAGAATGGTAGATCTCGCTATTCACATGGCCAAGGTAGATGGAAACCTAAAGTGAGAGATCAGATAAAGTGAGTTCCGAGGTTGAGGTCAAGATGAGCAATAGATAACTCAGCAAGGTCTCTTCCTTGGGCTTATTTGCAATTTGGAGTGGCGAATTTTCCCAGCCACAAATGCTCTATCTATTTAACTTATTTAACAGAGCTTGTATAGACATATTTTCCCCTTTCTCTGATCCCCATGTTACCTATACTCTATGAGGAAATAAATGCCTGAAAAAGAAAGTTCTCTTACAATAAAATTATAAGCTGAAATACATCAAAGGAGGATGCTGTTTCCTATTTTCTTGTGAAAGTCCTTAAACTCCTTTGCCTTCAGCTTTCTCATTTCTAGCCACTAATCACTTCCTAATTCCTCATTGGAGACAACCTCATCTCCTTAAACACTTGAGTCCAAATTCATTAGTCCTCCTCCCCACCTTCTACTTAGTTTCTAGTCTTTGACATTCCCTCAATGCCACTCACAACCCGCATTTAGTTAAGCCCTAAATTGTACTCTTCAAAGATCTTCATCTTAACCTTGTCCATAATTTACTCACTGCCTCTTTCTCCTTGCTTTCTATTGCTTTTCAGTCTACTACTCGAGTTTCCTTTATCAGGGGAAGCAACTACACTTTAGTCCTCTTGCAAGAATAGAGAAGGTTAGCCTCTTTGCCTTAGTGGAGTCTTAGACTTCAAAGACTGGACAGCTTGCAGGCTCTTTTTGAACTTAAGACTTTGGATGGAATCCTAATCCTACTGTGTGAAACTGTCATTTATAGTAGTCTAGTTAATCTTCTATTGAATATTCTTCTTTATCGTGTTCAAAAGCTGAATTTAATTAAAGACTTAGTAGTTACTTCTATCAGAATTTAATTATAGAGCTGATTACCTGAAGTGACTGATGAATAGTCGACGCTGCCTTTTTCACTGAATAGCTTACTCAGCTTAACTTAGCGAGAATGAGTTTCCTACTAAGAAGCAAGTTGCTAAGCCTTGAGAGAAGGCAACAGAAAGGCGAAGCTCTAGTCACCCCCTCCAGCAGGAGTTCTTAAAGATGACTCCCCAGGCTTAGTGCTTTTGCTTGATTGCATCTGTTGAGAAGTGGCGCTGATATTTTGAATGAAATCCTGGTGCATATTTTTTTTCTCAGCTAGGATCTTCATGAACTCCTACTGTAGCTCTCTCTGCACTTGCTGATTGCGTTGAAGCTCACGCATAAAGCCATTGTTCTCCTCCTTTAAGTTGTTCACTTCATTCTTAATGCGTTCCCTTATATCTTGAATTTCCTAATGCATCGCTGTCAAACTGCTACCACTCACATCTCTCACCCTGTCAAGCAGTTCTTTGTGTGCTTGCAGTTTTCCATCCACTGAATCCTTCAGAGTCTTTATAGAGGTCATATCATTCCCTATTTGAGTAATCTTCTTCTTGTACTGATCAACTAGAGATGCTGTGTCCACAAGTAGCTTACTGACATTGCTTTCGAGGTTGACAAATTTGCCCATGTATTTTTCATTGTTGTCAGTAGTCGGCGCTTTGTTTCAGCCCACTCCTTTTCGAAAGACTCCTTGATGCGATCTATATAGTTGTAGGGTTTTACCACCAGTTCCTTATTTAGCTTGACATCTATTCTTTGAAGGCGTTCTACATCCTTCAAAATAGTTGCAATTTGCTTCGAGTGGTTTTCAGTTGTTGCTACTTATCCATCCATCGCTATATTCAAACTCTTAACTCCCTCTCTTGCTAAATTCACCTACTCACTAAAAATGATTTAGAAAATGGCTTTCTATCTTCACTGTTGAAGTTGAGTTAAAGGCGTTGCTCATTTAACCTCTTCTATAAGTCATCTGTCATCTACGTTACAAATTCTTGCAACTTATCCAACTTGCGCTGAGTCTTCTTCTTAAATGGATTCTTGCTATTGCTTCCAGTATTTGTGGAGCTCTTCACCCCACTCTTTAAGGATTTCTTATTAGTCATAGCTGATAGTGGTTGCTTCATGCGTCCTCCTCCCACAACTGTTTCATTCATCCTCTGCTTAAATAATGTAGAGATAATCATTGAAATTAAATAACTTATGTGTGTATTCACGGTAGTCAAAGGGTTGTAATTGTTCCGAGTGCCAATAAACTGAGACACATCACTTTGGCTCTCTCTAAACTTTACTTGATCGCCATCTTCCATCAACCCTTCTTAGGCATCCACAGTTGGAATGTTCACACTTATTTGTTTCCGAAGGTCATCATTCAATTTAAAGAATATACTCTTAAAATATCAGGGGTGTTATTTTCACCAAAGGTATGATCACTTGCGTCATCATAAATCTTAATAGCTCTAATCTGAGGAGACAATTTATTTTCTCTTGCCTTAGTTGGCACTTTGGGAGAAGTTTAAGCTGTATAAGATGGCGCTCCTTGCGTATAATATGCCTGATTCTTAATATGCCCTGGCATCAAGCTATCTTAGCTGTTCTAGCCTGTATTGATATCTTCCTCGTTTATAATATTCAGGTTGTTAACTTCCATATAGTTGCCCTCTGCAGGATCAGAACTGTTCGCATCAAGCTTTCCTATGAGCTCTTCTTAATTTTCTTCATCTTCATAACTGTCATTGATGCCCGCAACTTGCTTGGAACCTATCTACTTTGGTTGCTGCTTCCTTGCAGATTTATTAACCTCACTATCACTCTACTCATTTTCTGAGTCTTCACTATCCTCAGATTCCTGCATGGCTTGACGAGCAAACTCCTCTAGCTCCTAGAACTTTATGAGTAGAGCCTAGAATGCTTCTCTTTCGACTTTGTTGCGTTTGAGGACTTCTATCTCACGACTATCTCCCTTCTTGTCAAGTGCCCGTTACATATCCACTCTGATTATCTAAGTCTGATGCGTGAGTCGTTGCTCCAGAAGTTTGTATTAGTCAGTCATGCGTTCAGTCCATTTATTAAACTCAGTGTAGTTGAGCTTCCCTTACAAACGAGGTTCCACATCTTCAAATAAAATGCATTGATGGAGTGATATTTTAAAAAATTGATCTTGAAGTTTGCAACGCTTCTTAAGTTTCTGTTTGAGCTTCGCTCTAAGCATGTTCATCTCTATGAGCAACTTGCTCTCGTACTCTTTCTTGAAGAGTTCGAGTGAAACTTATAACTTCACCTCGTCCACAAGCTAATTGTGAATTGCAGTCTGATGATTGGAGACAAAAGGCAGCACATCCAGTAACTATCTTTGCAGCTTATTCACTTGCTTTTGAAGTTTCCTCACATGCTCTGCTGAGGCCATGTTCTCAGCCAGGCTTCCATCTAACCCCTCATCTCCAAAGCCATTAAAGTCTTAAAAATGTGCATTTTTGTCCATTTTAAATTAAATATATGATAGATATTTTGTCTCTTGCTGGTGAGTATCCTGCTCTCATTAATAATTTAGTTAATTGTAATATATGATTGCTTAATAATTGCTCAAATATAAAATTAAAATCTAATGTCCTCTGGCCCCTCTCAAACCCATAATAATCGCAGGGCATCGAAGGACTTCAGAAATCAAACTGCGCAGCTAAGTTAATCAAAGCCAGCAACCTCACTAATCAGGCCTCAACCGATCTACCCTTCAAGCAGCGTGGACAAGCCGGACCTTATTAAAAATATCCTCAAGTAGTACAACTATAAGAGCAAGGCAAATAATTAAAAACCTAAAATGGTGCCGAGGCCAGCTGAGAGCAGGAATAGCACCACGAAAATTCAACATGGAAGAACCATGAGTTATTAGAGCAAGGAGAGATCCAATCAATTACATAACCTCTTCAACTAATATGCGAAAGAGAGGTCTTTTAATCAAGATAAATCGGGAAGGTCTCTCATTAGGGAGAGGTAAGCACTGGAGGCAGTTATAAATCGCAGATCGCTAGAAGCTCAGAAGTCGCAATTTAGAGATATGGTTCAGAAGACTCTTCACTTTAACATTCTCAAACTTCCATAAGTCTTTTTCTTAGATTTCACTAGCTGAGGGACAAAAACGAGAGTGAGGTGATTAGTGGAGTGAGGAACTTGGAAATTGCTGCTAGACTCAAGAATCAGGGACATGTCAAGCGACTCATGAGTAGCTTCATGCAGCAAGATGCTGCAATCAGCAACGCCCTAAATGATGAAGAAATCGCGCAGCTAAACCAACTCAAGTATGATAAGAGAGCTTTATATGTCTTTCTTTCTTTATTTTTTCATATCCTTATTTTAAGCATTCATCCCATTCGTAGAGGAAAGAGATCAACTAGGTAGACTCATACAGAATGTAAGTGTGCAAATAACACCTCTCTCTTCCTTTCGTTCTTCACTGTATTAATTAAAATTTAGGAGATGTAAAACTATCAACAATTCAGCAAGCCTTATGTTAAGAAAACGCTAATTTTCAGACCAAGGAAGGCAATGGATAAGATAGAGTTCTCTGACGAAATACCTCGCCGCTGGAAAGAGTCACCAGACAAGCCTCTCAAAACTGCTGAATATTTTGATAGTCTTGATAAGGATGAAGTCATCTAACTTTAAAAGATATTGAAATTTAATCCACTCTTGTCATTAAATTTATGCTAAGAAACTTTAGCACTCGTTTGGGAAAAAAGAGGACTTCAGTAGAAATAAATTAGACCAGTCAATTGGTAATTTTAGCTTCCTGGAGAGGCTCTAAGATCCAAGAAGACCTCTGGGATTATAATTCTGTCCTCCTGACTCTGCTCAAGAAGACTTCTAAGCGCAGGTCTTCCAATAGAATGCGCTTAGCTAAGTTCCTCACAGTAATACAAAGACTGAAAGCATCATCAGGCCACAGACTAAACCCAACATCTCAGCTTCTTTCACCTTTCCAAAGCGAAATAGTCGCTCTCAAAAGCTTTCGCTTAATTTAAGAGGGTAGACGAACAACTAGAGCGCTCTTACTAATCCATTATGGGATTCGTAAGGCTACTCTAGTATTAAAAAGCAGCAACAACAGTAACACTTTAAGGTTACTCTCTTCAAGAATAACTTTCTAGATCATAAGTTTCAACTCAACTAATCTTTGATTGGATAATCTCCGCCGGCCAAATCAGCTAGAAACGCCATCTAAAAGGAAAACTTGATTCCTCTAGATGGCGAAGTAAAACATGGCTTAAAGGCTGGAGAGGAGGAGCTTAGGAATACGAATATTAAGCTATCGGGATTCAAAACTCACTACCAAGGCAATTTTAACTTCAAACTATAGACGCAAGCTCATCAATCTGAGAGTGGAGATCAAGTCAACGAGTAATCCACTAAGTACAAGACTAATTAGACAACTGCAGATATAGGAAGATTTGATCTATCTTCCTAGAATTCTCAAACCCTCTAGGATTTATCATAGTTAGAATTATTTACAACTTTATATGGTCATTTAAATAGGAAGCACATAGAGTGGTTTCTTTAATAAATGGGAAGGAAATGAATCATGAGGATCTTTTGGACCAAGAATATTAAGCATAAAATAATGAGAGTATAACTATAGACTCTCTTGCATAACCTATTTAACAAAAGAGATTAATCAATTGATCAGTTTTTATTTTCAAATTTAGATAGCAGTTTACAGTGAGGGTCTTTGATAGAGATACTGCTATTAAGTTGCAACACTCAACCCCTGTAGCTGATTAGCTATAGTTAAGCAGAAACTTAGTCAAGTCAAATGGAACTCTCAATCAAACTATTGCTTATAAAAAAGGGTCTGCCACTAGAAATGTGGGCTCTAGTTTTGATGAATCTTTGAAGCAATAAACTTTAGCTGAGCTCCTATTATAGAACCATTGCAAGAGAAGTGGCACAGCTAGTTTTAAATCTTCAGTTGACAGACAAAAGGGGAGCGTGCTTATTAAGAAAGCAGTTGCCCCACCCTTAGGTCTTTATGATGCTGACTTTGATAAAATTCAGTTTTAGAAAGTTTAAATATTAAGCATTTTTATGCTATTTTTCAGCCTAGCAGATTTAGAGATATAAAACTTGAAAAGTAAGAAGGAAGGATTGACAAACTACATCCTGATACTAATCTCAACTATACTTTAATCAAAGTTATTTTTGTTATCAAATAAATTGCAAATCAAGTTTACAAGCAGGAGCTACAAAACTTTGACTATTCTAGTATGAAGTAGCAGCCGCATTAGAAAGGTGGTCAAGCCTCTGAATTTGGACGTCTTCAACCCCGAGATGACGTAAGCTATCTCAAGGGATTAGCTCGTTATTAGATGGCTTAAAAGCTAGGTATGGAGATGTTAGATTTCGAATATTTATGGAAAATTGACAAGCAGGGAGTTTATGAAAGACTGCTCATGCTTAGGAAGAGTTGAGAGATATGAGTTTAGCAATATTCATACTTTAAGAAAGAGTAAAATATGGTTGCGAGTATGGAAAGCTTGCGTATCTTATGTTTATGGTTATAGAGTTTTTAATATGTTATGCTTAAAGAAATAGTTAATTTATAATTAAGTAGCAAAAATAAATTGTTTATATCCCTAAATTGCTTAGATAAACAATTTAATTTAGTACATTTTGATTCTTTATAACTCAAATGTTTTAGTGAAAAGATAGATGACCCTCTCGAAATCCTCCTTATAATATTTTAACAAATTTGTTCCAAATTCATTAAACGACAACAAAAATCATGAATATAGCGTAGCCAGCAATAAGCAGAGCAGAAATCCCTAGTATTGTTACGAGCCTACGCTTATCAAATTGTTTCTTATAAGAAATAAATTATTCTATCAGCCTAGATTTATTCCGGAGTTCTAGCTTGAGTTTGTCTGGGTTGTTACTATGAGTGTCTTCTTTCTCTGTTTGCTAGTGCATCATCTATCATTTGTCTATTTTGTTATTCCAGAAGAGGCTACTCGACGTCTCCCAAATTTTCTCTGTAAGTTTAGTTGATTGCAGGAGCTGCCCCCTATCCACTTGATATCCCTGCTCGTTCTCTACCCTCAGTTTATTTTCGCATCTAAATGTCTTGCAAGATGAGTTTGAAAAAAATGAAAGAAGATATACAGAATGAGCTGCTACTGCATTAGCATCTACTGATATCGAATCTCATCCATCATAATATCATTTTCATCGGGCAGTAGTTTCTACACTCTTATCTAGTCAGGAGCTCTTACTTGATCAACCGATTCCTATTGCCCAAATTACTATTGATAGTAAAGTGTTTCAGGATCAAGCTAAGCATTATTCACAGCTGCTGGATCGTTAGGACTATAATTATTTTGACTAGATGGATTTGGACTTTGAATAGTGTGAGATCCATTGAAATTTTCTGGCCCTGTCCCGATATTTTAATGTTGATTAGCATTTCTCAGAGATCCTGCAGCGTTCAATCGATTCTCATAAAAGTTCTCTAGCTGCTAATTTTAAGACGAGTTAAGGTTATTTTGCATCTGACGCACCTGCTCCATCTCCAGTTCTTCCTACAAAAAGATATGAGGAGTTGATAAAGTGAGCACAGAATGATTTGACTGCATATCATTTATCAAATAGGATCATCATTAGGATGTGTAGAATATTCTTACCTGAACTTTTCTGGCGTATTCTAAATCCTCCAGCTCTTATCTTTAGAAATCTTACTCCAGGTCTTTTCTCCTGCCTTGTCTTAAACTGGTTTATTGCCCTCCTCTTAATCTAAACTATTAGTCAATCACAAATTGAAGGAAGATCGCTTTTGCGGTTTGAACCTACCTTCTTCCTCAATTTGCTAGTACCTTCTCGACTACCTCTTTCTATACTCTTCTAGTTGCTTTTGAATGGCTGAAGACATTTTGATAATTTAATTTAAGATAACTTCTATCCAAATTAGATGTATTTAGAATGCCCCAAATTTCTATAAGCTTTATAAAATTGATTCGATTTTCATATATGGTTTATTAAAAAAATCATTTTACCCATGAAAAAAAATCTTAAAATCTGACTTAAAATGCATTTAATCGGGTATTTGAATTTAAGAGAGAATAAATTGAGAAACACATAATATATTGAATGCTCTTGAATAAAAAAGTAAATACATTGCGACTATTTGTGTGACACTAAAAGCATTAGTGCTCTCTCAATCCATTATAGTTTAGAATTTAATTTATTAAATTAATTATAGAAATAATTATAGGAACTTTGCAATTTTAATGCTATTTTTTAAGATGAGGAGCATTGTCCTCCTGAATATTTTTCTTTAACCAATCATAAATCAAAAATTTCCTTCTGAAATAATAATATCTCATAGACATCTAATCAGCAAGATAAAAATCCCTTAATCTTCATCTTTCTTATTATTCCTTTGTTTGAAATAGTTTTTCTTTAATTCAAAGCTGATAATTTCTAATAAAAAGGTACAAGAATATCAAAATCTGAGAAGTATATGCTCTTTCGATTGTGTAAAATAATAAAAATTGAGAAATTTCAACTCTCATATCCCTTAAGCCCATTTTAATTAAATTTATTAGATAATTCCATTACCTTTAAAATCTTGTAATAATCATTTGTAAATGAATATAATAAACTTTCACTTAGTTTTATCTTAACGTGATTTATACTTTGATCTGTAATAAATATTTGCACTGCCTTTATATCAAGATAATGTAACATCGTCTATATTGTTACCTTAGTACAGAAGTCGATCTAAAAAAAACTTAAGTTTAAAGAAAGAAAATAGAGTGCTATGAGGTTCTAATAATAATGCTGCTCTACTTTACTATCCCTTCCAAAGTGGATTTATCGCCTTTCGTGGGACTTGTCAAACTATGGTAATTTTAAATTATAATGATTAGCACATTTATAGGCAAAAACCACCTATCATTTCAGCTATCGAGATACCCTCAGACGCATTTTGCCCTATTCACTACGAAAATATGTAGCTCCCAATCTGCAAAATAAAATTGCTCATTTTTATGATCTACTTTAATGACTAGCATGTAAACTAAGATGAGAGTTATCAAAGTTGAAATCACATTGAGGATTCTTTTCTCATTTTCAGAGAAGACTCAGGAGAAACTGATTATTCTGGTGTCACCAAAGTATGCATTAAGAGAGATCATCACTCAAATAATTATTTCCGGATGATATCTTAATCCATAATTTTAATTATGTTTTTTAAACTTAGAAATGATAAAGTAAGCTGCTGGAGATAAATATTATGGCCAAAGATAAAAGATGCAAGCAAAATTAAAGCACGAAATTGAGAATCAGCCTGGCTTTCTTAATTCTATGTTGGCAAGCTCGAATTAGCCAATTGTCGAGTTAAAAATTGAGTTAAGTCTCGATTTTGGTTACAGACTCTTAAAAAAAAGAAACAAAACTTAGTATTTTTTGTATATTTTTAGAAATAGAGAATGGAGTAGTGAAGAAAACTTAGAGTTACTACAGTAATCCTCCTTTGAAGAAAATTTCTATGATGTCTAAAATAAGAAATCCTTCTTTCTTAAAAGAGTATAAGGCTTCTCATACGATCTCAAATCCATTCTAGAACTTAGCGATATCAATATCGCTTTATTTTTAAAATAGATAATATAATTGATTATATTATCAAATCAGTACAGGTTTTTCAAAAAGTTTACGGTTTCTGTATGTAAAATATTTTATAGAATGGACAAAATTTCTGTCTGTCTTCTTTAATACTAACATTTTAAGAGCTCTTTGAAGTCAAAAACACCAAAAAATATCTGTAATTATAGATTATTATTATTATATAAAAAAACCACAAAATAGTTCCTCCACCCCTATTATTCTCAAAATATAGATATCAAACTGACCTCGAAAATGTAGCGAAGGACGATAAAAATAATTTATAAAAAAAAAGTAAAAGCTGAGTTTCTAGCCTTCATTTTAAAATATAATCTGGAAGGATAATAATAATTATGTGCTTTAGAGGAAGAGGAAGGAAATCAACTTCCTTTCAAATTGACTGAGAAAGAATTGGATAATGAGAGAAAAATTTACAGGCTTTACTCTTAAAGTTATCTAAGATATTCAGCGGAATGTGGAGTTTAACAATCGGAAGAGATAAGAAATAATTAATAAAACTAAAAGTCCTCAAAGCTGGACTTTTCAATAAATACCCCATAATATGACAAGAAAGTGAGAAAAAATAGTGTTTAATTAATTTCTTAATTTATACTTATAATCATTCGAGTCAAATGCGAAATTACCCATACTATATGATCCTATATCAGCTTCATTTTGACTAAAAGGGGTATGGAAGTGATATAAAATACAGAAATTATTAGGCAAACGGTAAATTTATTTTTCTATATTATAAGGGTTATTATTAAATTAGGATAAGGTGATAAATATTAAACTCATATTAAAATAACGAAATTTGACGGCTGAAAGGCATTTAAGATTAGAATTGCTGATGAAAGATCAAATTTTAAATGCATTTAGAGTAGTATTATTCTATAGTCATTTTAGGGCTTTAAGTTATTTTATGTGCCCTTCATCTATAGTAATATCCTGATTTGCCTGGATAATTTTAGAAGAGTTACGTCTTACATATTTTATTATCAGATTTTATTCTTTTTTGTGATAAAAGTCTTTCAATGAGTTTTTCACGTGAAATGCTTTTTATATGATATTTGTATTAATGCTTCTTCACAAATCCTCCATTTATTTATTACTTTGCTTTTTAGAGTGTTCTTTTCAAAATCCTTTTAGGAATTGATTTGCAGTTAATTTAAAATTAGGATAATCTAGTTCTATTTTGTAGAATATAAAGAAATTTATTGCACTCAACTTACTCTAACCTTATTTCCATTTTATGGGTTTTAAATGGAGGCATTTTCCGAATTGATCAATTCTTTAATTTTAATTATATATTGAAGTAAGTTTGATAAAATCTTTGGAAGAATCAACACCATTCGAGGAAATCTTGATTACTGTATTCTTTTTTAAATTAAATAGAATCAATAAATTTGGAAAAATGTATTTTTTATTTTATTTAGTCTCCATCTTGGGAAAATTTATAAAATAAAATATGACCTGAATTATTCTAATAAGAATTTGAATTTAAAGAGATATTAATTCATGAGGAAAAAAATTATTATAATGTTTATAGAAAAAAAGTTTAAATTCTTTCTGAGTTACCTATTGACGATGTGGATGAGCAAATTCCGACATAATCGGTTGAGCCGCTGGATTGTGGTTGGGTTTAAGTTATGGAGTTTCATATTCATAATGTACGTCCAAATCTAGTATGATTAAACACCTCATCTGTTGAAATTTGTTGATAAAAAATGCATACATTTTATATCAATATATCATATAATTAAGCGTCCTAGTTTATGTAACTTTTTTTAACCTCAAAAACTATGAACATTTCAAGTTATAATTCTTAAAATTATAGAGTTAAATCTCAGGGAATGAATTAGTATATATATATATATATATATATATACTTTTATTTAATCTAAACTTGAGAAAGCACCACTTAAGTCCAAATATCGAAACAAAAACATATTATAAAGGGTAGAGACTTACCACACTATTTCTTACGAGGTAAAATTTTAGGGAATTAAGTAGCCTTCGGCTCCTGTTGTCAACCTCTTCTAAAACATTTTCTCTCTAGTTAAAATAACTTTAGGATTTTTATTTATCAGCAATGTCAGTTTGGTGTCTAGATAGATGTGCCAGATCACTAACTATAACAATTCTCTGTGTAATTTTTCAATTAAGAATGAAGAGTGACTATTAGTCTAGAGAAAGTTATATACTTAAGGAGTAGAATTACTCTTGTAGACCAAGCACCCAGATAAGAAAACATTCTCTACTCTGACTTATTTGTACATTAAAAAGATTCGAAAATATCAGTTTCTTATCATAAAATATCTTATCAGATTCGAAAATAGTTTGACTTCTTCCAGTTTTACTTCTATATTATTTCTAAATTATAATATAAAATTTTATAATTGTATTGTCTAGTCAAATTGGGTAATTATAGGAAAATATTTAATTGAAATCGGTGATTTGTTAAAATAATAAATGGAGAGTTGCAACTTCTTGTCAGATGAAGCCCCTGATTTGAAATTTGTTCGATAACTTATCAAAAATTAATATGAGTTACTTTTTTAATAATTGATTCAGTACCTCTCTGCAGCGAGTTATGTCATGCGCACTCTAATTAATCTCATTTTCCAACTCTCTTTGTCCTTCCTCAATAAAGTTGCAAGGATAAAAATTTCTTCGATTTTTATGCTGGATCAATGGTGTAATAATTATTAAAATTGGACACACTTCAACTGCCTCTGATTTATTCAATTTTAATTTATTATATTAATTAATTTGATTTTCCACTAAATTCTTATCTATAATTTACTCTAATTTAGTTACTAATTTTAAATATTAATGCTTAGAAGAAAGTCGCACCTTTAAGCTTTAACCGATATATTAAGTTTTAAAGAAAGAACGAGGCACCTCAACGTGTGGATACCACTATATTGAACAAACTGTATTTTAGAGATTCTTATCTATTGAGACAAGTAGTATAAAAGAGTAGTAAATAGCTGTAGAAGAATAATAGGTGGGAGAGCATTATTTTACCTAAATTTATGAGCTCCCCTCACTTATTAACTCTTAAATTTAATGAAAAAATATTCTTAATATTTTATAATAAACTTAAATTTACATTCGAGTCTTCTCTATCGAAGAGAGCTCATAGCGCTCCAACAAGGTATATTTAATAATTGTTTTTATATTTTAGCCAATAAGTTATTGACACTTTAAAAAATCAATTTTATTAGGAAAAGTCTAAAAATGGCAGATACAGTTATTGTATATAAAAGGTGGAGACTTTAGAGAAATTATGCTTTGCAAATTTAAAAAATGCTATAATATGTCATAATTATAAAAAAAGCCGCCAATGAATTTATATATGTTATTAAAGTCTTATCTAATATCCAAAAGACAAATCTTTCATCAGAAAAAATAATAATACTTAGTCAAAAAAGGTTAAAAATTTGATAAGAAAGTTTTATAAGTTATAAATAATTAATTTCTTTAGCATTGCTAGAATTATAAATCGCTAAATTACTAAAAAAATAACAACTTGATACATCTTATATCAGTTTCACTTTTGTCTCTGGTCCCAATAATGTAGCATGATAATTTATTATATTAAATATTTAATATTGGCCAATTTCTGACTGTTAAATGAATTTATTGTTGCGGCTTCTCATATTACTAGTTTTTGACTTTTCTGTTTTTAAACCTCTGGGACTATAAAAATTTCGACCAGTATTTAATTTAAAGTACATTACAACGAAGATAGTGAAGTATCATATCAAAACTTGAGAAATGATGGTAAAAGTAGCAAATAGAACAATTAATAAATTAGTAAAATTATTCAGAGAGTTTAGACTCGAGATGTTAAAACATTTATAGAAAGGTGAGAGTTTGTAGGGTGCATATATAATACTTAAGTATTTAAGTGGAATTAAGGAGAAACCCAAAATTATAATATGAAATTTGAGCAACCACCTCCTGCAAAATACTGAGCCAAGAAGTCACAATCAAAGTGACTTTTTGCCCTATGAGGAGGGGAAAACCTAATGGACAATAAGTCCCGACACATCGCGCAGCAAACTCTTTGATTTTTTCAAATCAGCTGATCTTCAATGAGATTCAAAAATCCTCATTTCTGTTATGGAGGAGAGATTAGCGAGAAAAGAATAATCGACGACCGTCAATAAGATTTAAGAAATTTGATGATGTTAGATGGCACACTCAGGTGATGGAAAAACATTTCTAGATGTCTCTTAATCTAAACGATATATCATTCTTAACTTGAAAGAAAAGTGTTTATGAGATTTGGGCCAGCACTCTTTTTTTAATTTGATAATATCTTTTGAGGGCTTATCTACTTCTCAAGTTTGCTTTTAAATGGAAGACGATATTTTGTGGTGTCTTTTTATGCAATTCCTTCATTATTAAGATTGTTTCAAATCCTGATTGTCTTTCAAATTACAAATGAAAATACTTTGATTATAATAAAAATCTGAAAATTCTTTTCTTCTGATTCATTGGAGCGGGGTATTTTGAATTCAAAAGAGAATAAATTGATATGCTGATAATCACGAGTTTCTTGAATAAATATATATTTTACCACTATTTTTGTGCTTCTCAAATTGTTTTACAAAATCTATTATAGCAAGAAAAGCATAGATAGGCCAACGAGGGTAATGATAATAACTTTAGATAAGAAGGGTAGAGTTAATTTAAATATTTTGGCCTTGGGTCGTTTCTTTAATAAATTATTAAAATCATAATTAATAAATTCTCTCTCATAATAAATGAACTAATAAATTCATAGACAATAATAAAATTTCAGAATGTCATCTAGATGAGAATTCTTAGAAATAAATTCGAAAATGCCCAGAAATAAGAATTAAAAAAAATTGACTAGGATTCCAAGCTGCGGAGCAGAATTAATACCTAAGCTTTTGCAGCAAAAGATGAGTGGCCATAATCAATACTAGAATTAAATAAAACTCTTTGAACTAATTATTCTCTATTGGGTATTGAGAGGAGTGAAATAGATACAACTCTTTTAAAAAGTATTTTTTTAAAAATTAAAATGATAGACTAATAATATCTTCCTATATTAAGTTGGTAAACAACTAAATACACTACTCGTTTAATATACACTTAACGTGATCCATGCTTTATTATGTAATAAATATCTATTTCTTGTCTTAAAACCTTGATGTAACAACGCCTATAGTGTTATCTGAGTACCGACGTCGACCGAAAGAAAACTTAAGAGTCAAGGGAGAAGCTTGAGTTCTATGAGATTATAGTAATAGTACTACTCTACTTTACTATCCCTTCCTCACCGGATTTATCGCTTTTTGTGGGGCTAGTGCAACTCTGGCTGTATTAAATAAATATTTAGATATATTTAGGCAAAAACCACCTATCATCGCAGCTATGGAGATCCCTGCAGCTGCATTCTGCCCTCTAGACTACGAATCTATTCAGCTCCCGATCTACAATTATAAATAATTATTTTCTTCTCTAATGACCTACTTTACTCACTAATAAGTTAAGAGGGATGCACGTCAGTAATGCTAAAATCAAAGTCAGAATCCTTTTATCATCTACAGAAAATATCCAGGTGATCTTGAATACTCTGGTGTCACTAAGGTGTGCGTTAAGAGAGACCATCACTCCAATAATTACTTTCAAATAGATTATCAAATTATAAAGTTAAAGTCTATGACCAAAGACGTAGGCCAAAGTTGGGCTGGAGTGGGGTAGGGAGATGTGCAACCTTTACTCAATGTTATTGTTGGTTGTTTTAAATCGCTAAACTCGATCAAGTTTTGAAATCCATCTGAGAGTCGTATAACTTTTAATGAGAGGGTGCGTATATATGATGAACCCGAAACTTCTTTACTTCTCAAATAGGTTCTTCTGACCCTAGATTAATATTCAACTCTCTTTGGATATAAGACCCAAGTTGTATAAATTGAAGAAAATTCAGGGAGAGATGAAAGGGGTTGCTTTTTATTTATATCTATACATCTGGCACTATTCTGAACTATGCTAAGTCAAAATTTCACCTAACACCATGGATTGTCCTTAGCTTATCGGAGGCGAAGGACATTATCCGCATCAAAGACTAAGTAGCATATTATATATTTTTTTGGGCTTATCGTGTCTCGAAAGGTTATTAGAGAGAGAGAGAGAGAGAGAGAGCTAGAATATTGTAGTCTTCTGAATTCCTTCAATCTTAAAGGAGATAGGCAGCCACTTCCACTCTTGACATAATGACTGACATCTGTTCTCTGAGTTGCTATTCTAATTACTCACATTTTTATATAGACCTTTACTGGAGGTTACTCTTAATTCTTAAATTCTTCCTTTCGAATGATTAATTCATCCATGATTTCAATTATTTATTTTCTAATTTTAAATGAGATCATTACCAGCTGGAGAAAAATCATCTATGCAGAGATAGAAGGAGTAATCTAAATTCAAAAATGAATTACAAAATCAGCCAGGGTATCTAAATTCTATGTTGGCAAACTCAAAAGAACCTATTGTAGAACTCAAAATTGACTTAGGTGTCGACTTTGGGTCTAAACTCCTAAAAAAAAGAAAAAACCTTTTTTATTAATATTTTTATAAAGAAATAACAAATATAGCAGGATCAAGAGTTTAGAGTATCTACAGTAAAACTACTTTCAAGAAAACTTCTACGATATCAAGAATAAGAAATCGTTCTTCCTCAAAAGAGTAGATGGCTTCTTATACGATCTCAAGACTATTTTGGAATAGAGCAATTTCAACTTCTCACAATAAAGAAAAACAATCTTCTCAGTATTTAATTGGGATATTAAAAATATTTTGAGGAAGGGGACGGAAGGAAGCAAACTACCTTTTAAACTAACTTACACTGATTTGAAAAAAAGTGAAAGATAAATTTAAAAAAGCCCCTAATTCCAAAAGAGTTATTTAAAAGTTTTACTCAAAGAAATTGTTACCGGGCGATAAAAGTTACTGGAAGCTCACAATCGGAACAGATTAGAAAACACCAATAAAACTAAAAGAACTCTAAGCCGGACTTGTCAATGGAAACCTTTGCAGACTTAATAGTTTCTTAAAAATTCATTAAATTATCTTTAATATTAAATCTTTGCAAGAGTAAACTCCATTTGAAGAGATCCTCATCATCATTTTCTTACAATAAAATGAAATATGTTAAAAAGAGAAAGATATTTTGTATTATATTCAAATATTATACGTTCAGCCCCGATTTTTCACTACTGGCTAGGAAGCAAGCTTGTCCAGTAAGAAGCCACTGTTTTTAGTCTTTTTACTGAACTTTAAAGAAGTGCTTCAAACCCATCCATAATTGGCATGTTCAAATCAATAAATATCCCTACAATAGTGGGATTTAATAAAGTAAAATTACCTTTTTTGACATTTTTCTAGCTATACTCGGCCGACAAGGAGCGCTATCTCTACAAAGTTTTAACCCAGATGGCAAGTGCTTCGTCCTCCTTCGTCCAGGCCTTAAAGAAGGAGACTGAAAAGTTTTGAAAAAATTGGGGCTGAACGGATAATACTATCCTTTAAAGTGATTTTATATCAAAATAATATTTGCCCAGACTTATAATTATAGGAAGATACGAATGGATGATCGAGGGTAAAAACACTTAAGTGAAGAGCGAAAAGGGCTTCTACATACTTTTATTCACTACAGGCTCGACAGAGAACAAGTTTGCGACTGTTAGGTCTAGCTTAAAAAAGTGAATAGAAATGCTTGAAATTCTTAATAAATTATTAGTAGATATGGTCGTTGACCTTTTTCTGTCTCTCACTCTTCTTAATATAATTGATCTCAGCATGCTTAGCACACTCTCTTCCCACTCCTCATCCATCCTCCACTCTCACTCCTACTGCTCCTTCCTCACCCATCGCTCCCTCTCTCCTTTACCCCCTTTTACTTTACTCTTTTTTTAAAGGCCCCACCTGTTTTAATTAAAAAAACAGAGAAGGGTTGAAAGCGAAGGGTTCGGAAGTGAAGGGTAAAAGAGGGAGCGATGGGTGAGGAAGGAGCAGTAGGAGTGAGAGTGGAGGATGGATGAGGAGTGGGAAGAGAGTGTGCTAAGCATGCTGAGATCAATTGTATTAAGAAGAGTGTGAGACAGAAAAAGGTCAACGACCATATCTACTAATAATTTATTAAGAATTTCAAGCATTTCTATTCACTTTTTTAAGCTAGACCTAAAAGTCGCAAACTTGTTCTCTGCCGAGCCTGTAGTAAAGTAAAAGTATGAAGAAGCCCTTTTCGCTCTTCTTTTAAGTGTTCTTACCTCTATCATCCATTCGTATCTTCCTTATATTTCATTGAAGGAAATTTACTGAATTAATGCATAAAAAAGAAAAAATCACATTTTGTTTAAAAATATATTTTCTTTCTGTGTTACCTAATTACGATGTGGATGAGCAAATTTCGACATAGTCGCTTGAGCAGATGGATTGTGGTTGGATTTAAGATTTGGAGTTTCTTAGTATATTATATGTCCAAAAGTGGGAAGATCAAACACAAAATTTGTCGAAATTTGTAGACAATAAATGCATTTAATTCAAATTAACCCTATTACAATTTTCCCTTCTTTTTAGGTATTTTTGGGAATCTCTCTTAAAATAAATCTTAATAAGAAAACGAATTTCTATATTGACTGTATTGTTTTTAATTTAATATAAAATTTAATGCCTAGAAGGAGAAACTTGCTCTATAAGCTTTGGCATCTGTAAATTAAAGTTTCAAACAAAGAATAAGGCATCTCAATGTGCGAGTTCCCATATTTTTACTAGCAAACTGTATTTTAGAAATTCTGATCTATTGAAATTCATAGAAGAGAATAGTAAATTATTTTAAATGATTATGAAACATATATATGACAATAATATATAATTTAATTTTCTAATATAGTAGGAATTTAATTAAAATCGGAGATTGGTTAAAATAATTAATGGAGAGTTGCAACTTCGTGTCAGTTGAAATCACAGATTCACCCCTTGATTTGGAGCTTGTTCGATAGCTCATTAAAAATAATATGAGTTTCTTCTTTAATCATCTCAGTAGCACCTCTCAATCAAGAGATATGATGTACACATTCTTCTTCATATTCATCTTCATCAAAACTTGTGTCGCTTATAACTCTGTACTGAGCGTTCCCACACAAAAGTTGCAAGGATAAAAACTTCGTAGAGATTGATGCTGAATCGAATGGTCTAATAATTATTTAAATTGGACACACTTTAACTGTCACTGATTTATTCCATTTTAATTTAATATATATTTTAATTCTCTTTTTTTATTAAATTCTTAGCTGTATTAAAAGATTATCACATTTATTGCATCTTTCTTTTAATAAAATGTGAAGTGACCTAATGTTTATAATTTATTTTGACTTATAAACCTTCTCTCTAGAATTTTTATAGCAGGATCGCTCATTTAGATATATTTTTAATCTTTCTTTTTTATTTGTTTTCAAAGCATATTTATCTTATATAGAAATATAAATGGATCTCATATACTCCTTACTTCATTTTATCAATATAAATAGATTTTAAATTTTAAATTTTATATCATTAAAACAAATAACGTTGAAAAGACAGGGAAAAAAGAAAGTTAATAAGGTTAAATACGATTACATTATTAGTGATTTACATAATTCCAAATACTTTTAATTTCTAAATTGTGTTAACAGTTCTTTATAAATTATAATTTCATTGATCTAATATTGGAGACAAATCAACAAGTGGAACTGAAGAAATTATTGCTCTAAAGACTCTAAAGATACTACGATAGCAGACTTAAGTAAGTAAACCTTTATTATTTTGCAATAATAGTGATTTTTAGTGTTGAGTTTAGCTCATACTTAATAGTACCATAGACCAATCTAGAAGCTTTAAAAATAGAGTATAGGACTTAAGAGACCTTTTAGTGAGACAGATTTAAAGAATCAGTCAATAAATTATAATGATAAAACCATCAGCAAAGAAAATTTGCTCTTGAAATCTATGATTAAGGAAAGTCTTTAAGAGATACATACACTTAAATAAAAGATTATGTTCGTTCAGCTCCGATTTACAATCACTGAGTAGAAATCTAGGTTTGACTGAAAAAGCCACTTACTTAAAGTCCTTTATTGAAATTTAGAGAAGAAGCTTCTAATCCATCTATAATTGGCATGTTTGTTGAGAAAGATCCCCATAATTGCAAGAATTATTAAATAATTAAAATTAACTTTAAATAGTTTTAACAGTACTTGTCTAACAAGGAGCACCTACAGAACAAAGTTTTAGCATAGAAGACTACAAGTTAGTCCTATTTCGTCCCTACAGAAATAAAACTGAAGGCTATTTTAAAAATGGGGCTGAGCGGATAAAAAGGTTTTAACATGATTAGGTCATTTAGTAAAAATAATTCACTTTTAACTGACTCTTAATTTAATACGGATTTTCCTTGATCGAAGAATTTTAGATTATTTATTGCTTTGGTTTTATTTTTCTTCTTCTCTTATGTTCCTCCTTCTCTTCACTCAAATGCTAACTAAATAATAATGATAATCATTTTATTTAATTTTAGAGTTTCTTCTTCAGTCCTTTTTTACCTTAGAGTTAAAACGGAAACTTAAAAAAATCAATATTTAGATTTTAGAAGCTTGCCACAGAACTGCATATAATTATTAGAATAAGATATATTATTTAAAGTAAAATTTCTAAAATTTTCAATAATTTTAAGTTATATACAAAATATTAAAAATCCTTTTATCTACATAACTTTAACTTAAAGTCTGATGAATTTCAAGCATGATCCCTTTCATAAGATTTTTTATGATTCTTTACATCGGGTATTTATTTTATCATTTTTGATTTCTAAATGAAATAATAATTTCTAAATATCTTATAACATCTTAGAAGGAAAAAATAAATAAGCAAAAAAGAAATAAATACACCCATTAGGAAGATTAAAATTAAATATTGCAAGATTTAAACTTTTATGAAGTATGAGCAATTTACTTACTTCTTAATTAAAATATTAGAGTTTTCGTCACAATAAATTATTAAATTAAAAGGTATAGTACCAATTAATAGATTATAAAAATCAGAATGGCTTCGGTAGGGTGATTTGAATGTTATTTCTTACCCTTTTCAGCCTCTTTTATCTAAAAAGGCGATTAAGTAAAAATAAATTGATGGAGAGTCAAAACAACAAAACCCATAATATGATAAGAAAGTGAAAATAAGTTGTGTATAATTAATTTCTTTATTAATACTTAAAATTTCAGCGAGTCAAACGCAAAATTTACTCAAAAATAACTACATGATCCATCCTATCTCATTTCATTTTGACTTTTAAAGGTATGGATGTAGTCACCCTTATCAGTAGAATAGCCAGTTCTAAACCCCAATTTTCCATCGCAAAAATGTTGAGAGTGCAAGCGCGCACTATACTCTCGCATTTAAAATTTTTTGCAGATGAGAAAGTTAGGAGTTGCAGCTTTTCCCTTTCATCGCACTTTTTAAGTTTAAAGATGGGGCCAACATCAATTATTGATTGTCCTCAAACCTTCGCCACAAAGCGCACTTCATTTTGGAGTAGCGCGCGAAGATCTTCCATAGTATTTTCCCTTTATCTCAAGATCTCTCCGAAAAAGACTGTAGAAAACCCATCTACTTTAAAATGGCTAAGGGTAAAAAATTTGTGAATCGAGGGGAAGCGCGTTATGGGAATTTTCACTAAGCCTTTTTAAATTATAATAATCTGAAATATATTTAGGGACTAGCTGCTAGGTGTGAGAGGATAGCGTAAAAGTTTGTATGTGCTGACGAAGCTGTTTTTAACACACAACACCTTCATAAAGGGGGTTGGGTTTACAAGAATCACGATAACATAGAAGTTTATGATTTAGAAATTTAAATATAACTACAAGTCCCGTTTTTTGCAGGAATCAGCGAAGACTCGGGCCCTTGAAGCTTAAAAAGCTTATTTTCCTTCACCCGCTCTAACAAGCGAAGCAGTATGTTGAGTTTTTTAAAAAAAGCTCAGAGAGAAGATCACAACGGTGAGATCTTTCTACTCTTGACAACCTCAGAACAAAAGAAAAAGGAAGCGAAAAAAGGGCATAGGGGGGGTTTTGAACATCACTCCTTTTTTTAAAATTTCCATACTCCCCAAAGAGTTCAAGGGGCTTTTGATTTTTACGGGGAACTTAGTTAAGGGCCCCCAAAAAGCTGCTGCTCTATCACTTGAGGGAATGATCAAGCTATCGATACGGAGTATTTAATAGGGGTAGTTTAAAAGAGTGGAAGAAGAGAAGACAAATTAGTGCGAGATAAGGTAGAGTGAAATTTAGGAAAAGTATTTTTAATTTTGGAACTTAAGTCACTTTTGCTTATCGGGGAAAGAAGGGTTTTTAAGGGGGTTTCCCTTTCTCTCTTCTGTTGGGCCAAGGACCTAGTTTCCTCATCTTCAAACCCCTGTTTCCCGCATCTATGTGCTTCTCGTCGTCCCTAAGTTTGTATAGTGATGGGCGGGGCCACCCGATGCTTGTATTTTTCTTCCGTGCTCTGAAAAAACCTTTTTGCTCTCTCCTTCATTAAGTAGATGCCAGTCCCCGGGGGGGTTTTCTCTACAAATTTAAAACCCCCTAAAAACTTACAGAGAAGTAGGGATACTTCTGAAGCTGCTCAAACCATTCTTCGCTGATAACTTTTTTCCCTTTGCTTTTTTGGGGTCGTTTTTCAAATTAGAATCTTTTTTTTTGCATTTTTCCCCAAAATGATCTTTTTGGGGGTTATTTCCCCACGTACGTAGAAAGGCCCCCCCAAAGAAAAAAAACCCTTTCGTTTTTGGCAACTTTTTGGGAGTTTTTTCCCTTTTGTTGGGAAGGAATAGGGGAAACCCCCGGGATCCCCCATCGATCGTAAAAAAAATATTAGTGACTGAGATTCAGGATATTTTGGGGTTTTCTCCATCAGGGTTGACATCGATTTTTTTTGGGAGAGCTTTTTTTCTCATCAGCAAAAATTTGTTTTGGGGAAAACGAGATCTTTTTTTCCTTTCCCTGTTTGTCGGAAGGAAAAAACCAAACTAAGATTTTGTTTCTCCAAGCCTTGGGGGCTTTTTTACCTTGCTAAGTGAGGTACCTGAGAGTTCTTCCTTGCTTCGGAAACCCGGGGCTCAACTCTTTTCGCTTCCACTCTTAAACAATTTCATTCAAAATTTTCCACCATCTTTTCTCGAGTACTCGTGTTCTTTTGAAATTCCAAAAGTTTTTATTATTTTATCTTGATCTAAAGCTAAATAGAAAAGAGCTTGAGAAAATAAGCGAATCAGGGGCAAGTTGTTAAGATGGGCTTTCCCCTTTTTTTTTTTAATTTTTTTAATTTGGGGGTTTCCATTAAATTAATGCTAAATTAAAAACTGCTTGCAACTTTTAAATTTGTAAACAATCTAAAATTTTCTGCAACTTAATTAGTAGCCGTTCAATTGCATTGCAATTAAATTATTAGCAGCTATTTTTAAGGGTTTTTGTGACGGGCGGGCATTATAAAAAATGGTTTTCCAACGAAAAATTAGTAGCACTACTAACTGCATTTTAACTTTTAAATTTGTTAGCAAAAAACAAGCAGAAAAAGAGATAAATATGGGCTATCTTTTAATTAAATAAAAAAGAAGAAAGGGAAAATCAATTTAAATTTACCCTCTTTTGCACTCTGACGGTTTTTCGGGGAGTCTTTTGCAAACCTTTTGGCAACAGGGAAATACAAATAAATAAGTGGCCCGGGGTCTCATAATTTAAAAATTTTAATTTTTAAAAAATTAACCAAAATTTGCTAAGAAAAAAATACAACCTTAGCAAAACAAACTAAACAATGTTTTTTCCCGGAACAAACAAACCCCAAACCAAAATTTCTGTGGAAATAAGTGCAAGGAAGAGCCTCTTAAATTGAGCTCGAGCAAGAGATCTTGTTCTTTAAAATTTCAAACCAAAAGTTGAAAGTTTGGGGGGCGTTTTAAAATTTCGCACCTGGGTTTCTCCTCTTTTTTGCTGCTCCAGAGATCAATGAGGAGAAAAAAACTTTTTGAACGCGAGTAATGTCAACGACATTCGAATATCCTCAAGCCTCAAGCGGCACATCAAGGAAATCCCCATTTTAACAAACCCAAGATCTATTTTGAAGCATCAAAAGTGGGTCTATTCCTTCTAATTTTGAACCCCTTTTCCCCACTTTTTGCTTTTTCCCCAAGAAAAACCCTGGAGGGAAAAAGCACATGCGAGTTCGAATTGAGGGTAAAGAAACTTTAAAAAAATGGGGGCCAGCTAAAGGGCAAAAAACCCAAACCTTGACAAGGTTCAACTTTAAAAAGGAAGCAAAGGGAGAAAAGAGGGGAAAATTGAGTTTATTATCAGAAGCCTTAGTGTAAGGTGTCAGTAAATTTTAGCTAGTCAAAGCAAGACTCCAAAAGCTTAAAAAGTTGTTCCTTTGGAAAAAAATGTGTTCAAAATTTTCCCCCACCCTTTTTGATGCGAAGGAAGAGGCACCCATTTTACAAGAAGAGTTATGCTTACCCAAAATCTTCCCTTTAAAAGGAAAACCTTGAAAAAAGGGAAGAGAGAGGTTTGAATTTTGCAACGAACTGGGCAGTGTTGAGAAAACGAGGGACAAAAAATTTTAGCAACCTTTTTATCTTTTCTGGTGTTTTTATCGATTTATGATTACATCGCCATTCGCCTTTCCCAAATGGGGGGAAACACAATTTAAAAGAAATTTTTCAGCACGAGGCCCCAACAATTTTTTTAATTAAAAGGTATCCACTGGGCCTCGTTTGAGGAGGATGGGGTTGCATGAGTTGGGATTTTGAGATTTTTCAAACCAGAAAACAAACATGATAAAAATTTGAACCATAGAGCAAAATGTCAAAGACTTCAACAAGTTGTAAAAAGAGAAAACAAATTGGGGGAAGCATCGGTGCAAGGAACTCAGGCTTCTTCTTCATAAAAAAGACCCGACTTGGGCCCAAAGGTTTTCGTGCAGTGGGACCCCTTTGGTCTTTTAGTTGCAATCATACTTGGGAACGATATGAAACCAGAGGAATTTCTACAGTGTGAAAGTGAAGATGATGCAATATAATTCGCAACAAAACATTGTAAGATAGACAAGGTTTCAGAAACCCTTTTAAAAAGTTAGAGAGTAATAATCAAGCAACCAAAGAAACCTAACACCCCAGTTTTCTGAGTTTGAGGAAGCACTTTAAAGGTATTAAAATTCAGAGAATATGAGACAGGTTTAAGGTCACCTTCCTAAAAAGGCTTTAGATTGGGCCCGTTTTAAGGGGTTAAAATTTAGCATGAAGATAAGTATTAATAAAAGAAATTAATCATACACAACTTATATTCATTTTCTTATCATTTTATGGGGTTTTGGGGTTTTTAATTCTTCAAGTATGGCGAGATCAGTAAGGCCATGTTAATGAAGCTGGAGTCGGAGACTTGTGAGAAAGATGTTGCGCATGCTGTCTTGATGAGTAGACAAGCTAAGAAGGAATGACTATGATCATCTGCAAGTAGAGGAATACTCTTCATGCTCTTGAGAAAGGAGCGGTCCTGATGGAGAGGAGAGATGGTGTGGATTAGAAAAGAGAAGTCTTAAATTAAGTTTATTGGACCCTGCATTTTCTCTATCCTCCAGAACTACAAAACTGAAGGTGTCAAACTCTAGAGAAGAAGTCCCTCTCTGTTTTCTCACATCCCCATTTGATTCAAGCATGTTAAATTACATAATTAAATGATATAAGAGGAATTTCGCCAAAAATAACAATCACTTTTTCTAATGGAAAGATGCTGGTTCTCATTCAGCATTCATCAATTTCTTGATATCAGGATGGAATCTTGTCAGGTCCTGTTAATAGAAATTAAGAAATTAGCAGTAATTTGTGATGGCCAAGAGCTTGAAAGAAGAGATAGCAAGAGAGGAATAAAGGGGGGGGTGGGGCTGACTGATTTCATCAAATTTAGCTCGCTATTTTTCAAATCTGGCTTGGATATAGTCGTCAGGTCTGACGACTCAATTAAGCCTTTACCTGTGTGATAAAATCTGAACATTTCTCATCCCTTAACTCTATCTCTCACATTGGGTAATTGAGGTTTTGGGGGTTTAAAAGTACAAACAAGTGCAAACCTAAGTAAGGTGGAGGGAAAATCACTATGACACTTTTCAGTGTAAGCCTCTCCTCTCTACTTTTCCGGTATACAAAATGTGTGCAAGTAGCATCATTCGAGAGAGCGTTTATCTGAGCTTCTATCGCACATCGAACACTCAAGTAAGTCATGCTTTAAATTGGAAAATGCATTTGCACTCCTCATAACTCAACATTTCAAGCATCTAGTCATCATTTCTACTTAGAGAGTGTAAAGTTAAGTGACCTTCATAGAGTAAATACACAGTTTCAAAAGAGTACATGCTTGCTTGATAGCTCCTCTTTCTCTATCGCAGATGAAGTTTATACGCGCTCTCGATGAAATGCAACATTACTCAAAGTAAGACAAGAGATTAATTCTCTATGTTTCCTTCATCACATCAATGCTAATGAATGTGGATGTAGGCATTTGCTAGTCTTAGAGTTATATTTTTCCATTCAAATTATTAAATATTATCATTTTCTATAATAATCAAGCAACCTATGAAATCTAACTCTTAGTTATCAGATGTAGAGGAAGCTCTTATAGTTATAAAATTCAGAGATTATGAGACAGACGTCAAGGTCACCATCATAGAAGACTTTAGATTCCCTGTTTAAGGTTAAAATTTTTCATGCTTATAAGTATTAATAAAGTAGTTAATAACGCAAAACTTATTCTTACTTTCTTATCATATTATGGGGCTTTGGAGTTTTTATTCTTGCCTGAACTTCTCTGGCCTCTTCTTAATTTTCCAGCTCTTCACAATAGAAATCTTACTCTGTAGTCTTTCTCCTGCATTTTCTTAAGTTGGTGCATTATCCTCCTCTTAATCTAAACGATTAGTTAATCTCATATTGAAGGAAGTTTGCTTATGGGAGTTTAATCTCTTTCCTAAAGTTGCAAGTTCCTTCTTAACTTCCTCTTATTATATTCTTCTATTTGCTTTTGAATGGCTAGAAGAAATGTTGATAATTTTATTTCAGATAACTTCTATCCAAATTAGACGTTTTTAATGCGAAAATTTTTTCATAATGTCGATTTTCAGGATGATTTTAAAAAATAATTTTATCCCTTATAGTTTTAAAAATAAAATCTTTAAATTTGACTAAAAATGCATTATATCAGGTATTTGAATTTAAAAGAGAATAAATTGATAAACAAATAATCATATTGAATGCTCTTGAATAAAAAAGTAAATACATTGAGACTATTTGTGTGACACTAAAAGCATTAGTGCTCTCTCAATCCATTATAGTTTAGAATTTAATTTATTAAATTAATTATTGAAATAATTATAGGCACTTTGCAATTTTAATGTTATTTAAGTTGCGGAATCTTCCCCTCGTGAATATTTTTCTTTAACAAATTATAAAACAAAAATTTCCTTTCCAAAATATAATCTCTAATGGACAACTTATCATCAAGATAAAATCCCTTTATCTTAATCTTTCTTATCATTCCATTATTTGAACTTGTGATTCTTATAATGAAGGGTGGGGGGGTTTTAATAAAATTTGCAAGAATATCAAATTCTTAGAAGAACATGAGCTTTAGAATATGTGATTAAAATAAAAAATTCAGATATTTCAACTGTCATCCCCATTAACCCATTTTAATTAAATTTATTAGATAGTTCGATTACCCTTTAATTTCTTTGAATAACCATTTGAAAATAAACTTTCACTTAGTTTTAACTTAACGTTTTTAATTCTTTAGTCTGTACTAAATAATTGATTTTGCCTTTATTTCAAGATAATGCAACAGAGTCTATATTCTTATCTAAGTACAGAGGTGGATCTAAAAAAAACTTAAGTTTAAAGAGGGAAAATAGAGTGCTATGAAGTTCTAATAATAATGCTGCTCTACTTTACTATCCCTTCCAAAGTGGATTTATCGCTCTTCGTGGGGCTTGTCAAACTATGGTAATTTTAAATTATAATGATTAACACATTTATAGGCAAAAACCACCTATCATTTCAGCTATCGAGATACCCTCAGACGCATTTTGCCCTATTCACTACGAAAATATGTAGCTACCGATCTGCAGAATTAAAATTGCTCATTTTTTGATCTACTTTAATGACTAGCATGTAAACTAAGATGAGAGTCCTTAAAGCTGAAATCACAGTGAGAATACTTCTCTCATTTTCAGAGAAGACTCAGGAGAAACTGACTATTCTGGTGTCACTAAAGTATGCATTAAGAGAGATCATCACTCAAATAATTATTTCCGGATGATATCTTAATCCATAATTTTAATTATGTTTTTTAACTTAGAAATGATAAAGTAAGCTGCTGGAGATAAATATTATGGTTAAAGATAAAAGATGCAAGCAAAATTAAAGCACGAAATTGGGGAATCAGCCTGGCTTTCTCAATTCTATGTTGGCAAACTTGAGAGAGCCAATTGTAGAATTAAAAGTTGAATTAGGTCTCGATTTTGGTTTCAGACTCTTACAAAAAAGAAACAAGACTTAGTATTTTTTTGGTATGTCTTTTAAAAAAGAAATAGAGAATGGAGCAGTGAAGAAAACTTAGAGTAAAGACAGCATTCCTCCTTTGAAGAAAATTTCTATGATGCTTAAATTAAGAAATCATTCTTTCTGAAAAGAGTAGAAGGCTTCTCTTACGATCTCAAATCCATTCTAGAACTTAGAAATATCATATTCTCTTTATTTTAAAATTTTTTAAATAATTGTCTATATTATCTTGTCAGCTCAAATTTTTTGAAATTGTCTTGCAGTTTCAGTTTGTAAAATTTTTACAAAAATGGGCAAAATTAATGTCTATCATTCATAAAATTTGCTTTGTAAATACATTTTAAAAGGAAAAATATTATTAAACACACAAAAACTTTTTGCATTTAAGGTTAATTATTTTTTCACCTATTATAGGATAATTCCTCCATTCTCACTTTCACAATATCTATAACTCAA